>OMKY01186977.1:0-10659 GCA_900302395.1 Bregmaceros cantori
ATGCGGTAGGGTGTCCTGAGGTCAAAGCTACGCCGGTCTGTGTCTTTGACGTTGCCCACATTCATATCTATGGAGGTGATTCCTACACCGATTTGGTAATCCTGCAACACAGGCAAATGGACTGTTCTGCTCACATAATCCAAATGCAAGCATAACTAGGCAGAACTTTACTTTTGGCTGGTCTTTGAAACATAAAATTAGGCCGGCAATATGGGTGGTTGTTTTTTTTTACATCAAATTAATAAAAGTAAATGCCAAATAACATGTTGGTTATCAGATATTGCTAATAAATAAAAATTAAAGACATTAGAATCTGGAATCCTACTGTGAGCCACTGCCTAATGATGGACACCTAAGCTTTAGTGGCTCTGGCTCCTCCCTAAACTAATGAATGCCAGTGAAAGTATGGTAAAAGCATACTATGGTAATGTGTCTCACGTCAAGTTCAACACTACATATCACTGTCCCACATTAGCCAACTGACTCTCCCACATTAGGAAGTTGCAAAAAATGACCCACATTAGGGCAATCCACACTATATTATACATACTAGTATAGTTCATAGTACAGTATAGCATAAGTAAGATATTTTATATTGATGCTGACATGCATGCACACACACACACACAGACACACGCACACACACACGCACACACGCACAAACACACGCACACACACACAGACACACGCACACCTCCAGGCTCTTGTAGAGGAAGACTTTGTCGTAGGCTACAACAGTGTAGAGTCTGGAACGCAGGCCACGTAGCTCCAGGTACCCCTTATGGTCTGGGTTCAAAGGTGAGGCTGGGCTTGTTACCCCGTTGCCATAGCGACCCTTTGTAATGTCCAGCAAATCGTTGACCCAGTCATCTCTTTCACCTAAATACACACGCACACACATAGACACGTATTCCTTAGAATTCACAGGGTGCTAAACGTGTCCCTTCCCATGGAATGCTAGTCTACAAGGGAAGGATCTTTTACTGCATACGTTTATTGCTCCATAGAGCCGTTGCATGTGACGCCACGGCTTGGGGGCGGCAGACATTTTGGTGGTATCAGCGCGGCCAGGCAAACAGGCAGATAGTGATATTTGCATAACATTGTCCATTTAAAATTCTTAATTCTATCATTGATTCATCCATGGTAATATCCTAAGCATCACACCTAATCTAAGTACGTCAATTGTATTTGCGCCTACATATTGGAGTGAATTGGTAATGTATACCACTTGGCCGTACGTATAATTCACCGTACGCGATACAACCAAAATGTCTGCCGCCCTAATTTATTTATTCACTCTGCTTCTCAGAGTGAATAACAGAATTAAATGCTTAATATTATGATCCAAATGTCCAAAAACATCCTTTAACGCATGTACACACCTTCGCTCTCTGCCCGGAAGGTGAAGGTCCGGTTGCTGGTGACCACTTCAAACTTGAGCTCTCCTACGCACAAGACGTTGGTGATGAAGGGTGTGGAGATCAACCCCTTGGAGTAGGCCTCCTGCATGCATGCACACAGAGATTGTCTCAACGGCATGCAATACCGCTGCCCTGATGACTCTCACAGTCCAACAAGTGTTACAATGCCAGCCTGGCGAGCCAGAACCAACAAATCGTGCACGTATCGCACACGACCAGACGGGTCCGGTGGGTCTGTACCAACCAGGCCGTAAAAGGTGGGCCGGGGGCCTCAATGCCACTTGTCCCGCCTACTGCGCTGTGATTTGATCATTTAATTTGATTGACACTTTTGTCAAGCCTCCTTAATCCAGACCAAATGATCGTTCTAGCTGCATGGACGATACATTTGTCTGGCTTGCCAGGCTATTCCAAGGCAGCCAAAACAATCAAACATCCAAGTGTAAAAAATGAACTTGATGATGATTTCATCGGTAAGTAACAACATTTCAGCTGTCTTGATGTCAGCCATCTTGAAAGTTTCTCCACAGTTTATGAACCTACTCTTGACCATGAACAAATGAAATGAATCTGGGACAAATCCATCCAATCCACGATTAACCGGACCACGCTCCACCTTTCGGGGATACAATGAATGGACCACAGATGTCACCTTCTCATTGCTGAAGTACCGAAGGTAGTCCACGTCCAGCTTCACCCATCGTCTCTGGTAGTAGAGAGCTCTAGACACACAGACACAACGCAGTGACATAAAGCCTCCATTCTTAACCAGGGCCTGGCGAGC
Source organism: Bregmaceros cantori (assembly GCA_900302395.1). Classification (NCBI taxonomy): domain Eukaryota; kingdom Metazoa; phylum Chordata; class Actinopteri; order Gadiformes; family Bregmacerotidae; genus Bregmaceros; species Bregmaceros cantori. The sequence continues at coordinate 2,209 of OMKY01186977.1, forward strand.
CAGAACCAATGGATCGTCCGCGCATTGTACATCGCTAGACATTGCACTGAGTCTAGTAACTAAACTAAACTCCGCCCACGTTTGGAATTTGAATAATTTGATTGGTCCGCCCGTATACGGGATTCGTCTGCCTGATTTTCCCAGACCCAATACATCGTCTAGCGATGTGCTAGGGGTCTGAATATGTTGATGTGCATTTACCACAAATACAGTCTGCCACCGCTTGGGGAGTAATTGAATTTTCCAAGAAATGACAACATGTATTGGAACACTGGCAGAGGTTCATTGTTAACTAGCACCAAGAGAAACCAACACATTTTACCAGCAGTTTAAAGTGATACTATACATTATTTCCCACAGTATTCCAAATGTTCCTGTCAAATTATTATTAATAATTTTCCAGATCCGAGAAATTGTCTGTATCCCTTAAAATTAAGGGGTCCGCAAGTTACTTTAAGCCAGGAAAAGGGGTCCTTGGGGAGCCCCTGACATAAGGCATAGTGTGCACAACTCAAGTCACCCACTGCACAATTGCAGAACTACTTTCCCCAAACCTTAGAACTCCATTGAGAGGGTGTCCATACGATGCCGGTTTGGGGGGAAAAGGTGCCCCCCCCCCCATCGTCCACACCTAGCAGGCGTCGTAAAAGATTAATTCCACCGGGTACAGCGACCGGCCGTTGATAGCATGCTAGCAGTCTGCGTGAGCAATCCAGCCACAAAACAGTTCTGCAGTAGCTCGTGTCCCCATGATAATGATTGATAATGATTCCAGGAGGTGTTCAACCCTAACCCTAAACCTACGATCAAGCCCCTAACTCCTAACATAACGCTAACCCAAAGCCCTAACATTAACCATAACCTCCTAACACATAATCATAACCTATCCATAACCCCTAATTTTAACCCCCGTCTCCTACTCCTAAATGTTACCTGACCCTAACAAAATGAGCGGACCTCACATTTTGATGCACACCACACACCATACCCTGAGTGACAGCGTGGCTTCGTTTTCTACAGTTGCGGTGAGAATGTTCTACAGCGCACAGAGCACCTACTGGTGAGGCATGTGTATTGCATCGGCTCAGGGCGTCTCTGCCGGCGTAGACGCCCGAGAATTTCACACCCCCCACTGCGCGGACGCAAGTCTCTCCCCCCCAAAACTGCTTGGTGTGGACAACCCCTGAGATTGTTAAATCACACAGGAGGTTACACAGTGGGGTCTATGCACATGTGTTCTTTGTTACAGGGATGTGGCTGAAGAGCTCAACTGAACGATTAGGATGAAAATAATTTCCCGTAACCTTGGTCTACCTTGGCAGCTAAGCTTGTCATTCAGGTGCACAACAGGACACGCTGGCTTTACCCTTGTGGTGGGTTCTTGTCCAGCCAGCCCTCCCTGATGACACTGCTCTGGTAGGTTGAATCTTCTTTCTGAGCAAGCCCAAGATTGCCATTAGGGCTCGCTGGCATTCCCACGTATTCATAGTCAGGCCACGAATCACTCGCACTGGAAGGAACACATGAACATTCCATTTTTTTTTCATTCAAGCCATTTTCAGTTTTATTCAACTGGATCAAATCGGGAAATGGGTTAGGGAGGGGGAAGTAGCCGTCGGTGGGCGCAATAGAACCCATGACCTTCTGCACCTTTACGCCCTGGGGATACCATGGTCATCTCTGTGATTAAACAGTAGATAATCATTATTTGTATATTTGTATCATTATTTCTTTTTGTATAGTATCAGTATTTTTTAAATTGGTGCATGAGATAATAGTGTGTGTGTGTGTGTGTGTGTGTGTGTGTGTGATTAAATAAGTAATTGTATGATTCTTAGATGGGGTGGGCCTGCCTGTGCCCCCGATAGGGCTGTTGCATGTGATGTCACGGCTTGGCAGCAGCAGACATTTTGGTGGTATAACGTATGGTGACGTATACGTTGACGCAAGTTAAAGCCGTATACCTTACCACTTCACGTACATTATATTAGGGACAAATACATTTTTAAATGGACAATGTTACGTGTGACCAACCTGGCGCCATCGTCGTCCAGCAGCTCGTCATCACTGCACAGAGAGCTGAAACGGTTGTTCCTCGTCCAAGGTCTGGACCCTAGGATTTCCTATTGTCCATCACAGAAAGTGAAAAAAGCAGATTTAAAAAATAGTAAGAGTAAAAATACAATTAAAAACAAGTGTCCAAAATTATTGTGTCAATTATTAACGCTGAGACCAGTATTAATCTAGGAGTGGCTGTAGCTTGGTTGGTAGAGCGACCGTCAGACTTCAAATCTCCAGTATGAGAACCTCTGGTTTTCAGTCTGGAGCTTTGAAGACTGAAGGTTTGGTTGGTTCAACACTCCTTGAAGTCTTTTTTCAAACAAACTTCTACAAAACATATTGCCATACTGTCAAAAAACCTTTTGCTTATATTGCAAGTTGTCAGTTTTGATTTTACATTGTTTAATTTTCCATGATGTGAAAATGTAGGACTTTCCATTCTTGATGTGCAAGGGAGGAAGTCCGCCCACTATGACAGCAAGTCCCGCCACCATGACAGGAAGTCCCCCCACTATGACAGGAAGTCCCTCCACTATGACAGGAAGTCCCCCCACTATGACAGGAAGTCCCTCCACTATGACAGGAAGTCCCCCCACTATGACAGGAAGTCCCCCCACTATGACAGGAAGTCCCCCCACTATGACAGGAAGTCCCCCCACTATGACAGGAAGTCCCACCACTATGACAAGAGGTCCCACCACTATGACAAGAGGTCCCACCACTATGACAGGAAGTCCCCCCACTATGACAGGAAGTCCCCCCACTATGACATGAGGTCCCACCACTATGACAAGAGGTCCCACCACTATGACAGGAAGTCCCCCCACTATGACAAGAGGTCCCACCACTATGACAGGAAGTCCCCCCACTATGACAGGAAGTCCCCCCACTATGACAAGAGGTCCCACCACTATGACAGAAAGTCCCCCTTCTATGACAGGAAGTCCCCCCACTATGACAAGAGGTCCCACCACTATGACAGGAAGTCCCCCTTCTATGACAGGTGAAATCCCCCCAACTATGACAGCAAGTCGCCCCACTATGTCAGGTGAAGCGCTCTCGGTTTACTTTAGGAGTCTGCAGGGAGAAGCTGGGCGTCTCTGGGTCTTCATGGTCATCTCCTCCCTCCAGCACCGATTGGTCCGACACTGATGGCCGCAACATAAACACACAAACACAATGTGATGTGTAGATGTGATGCCATGCTGTTTGGGATGTCAATTAGAATTGCCACCGGTTAATCGATGATAAATTATTGAAATAATCGCCAACTAATTTGATAATTAATCGGCAGTGATTAATCGTTTCCTTGTTTGGCCCATCCTCTGTGCAAATGCGTTGAATATATTTTGTATTGTTGTTCCCCCTGCCAGTCTCCATTCCCAGAGTCATGGCCCCAATACAACCGCTGGCAAATAAGTATGGAATCACCAATCTGGGATGAGCACTCAATTAGACATTTAATTCTGAAGAAAAACATTGTGGAAGTCAGAAAGTGGCTGTGTCCGAAATCGCTCCCTATCCCCTACTCCCTACCTCCCATATAGTGCACTCACTTCGGACACTAGAGTTGGCACTGTCATAATTATTATAAAATATAATTATAAAAATTATAAAATTCAACAATCATCAGAAAAAGTCTTAAGAACTTACATTTATAACAATTTGCCGCAGTCGGTCGCTATTTACTCCCGCCATGCCATTTTTATTAAGTTTAGTTCATTTTTAAAACGTCTCGCAATGCATTATGGGTTATATTGTTCCGTCTAGGGTACAGCCGATACATGAAGAATTCGAACACCCCTACAAAATGGCGTGCGCCCGAGGTAGTGCACTATATGGGGGATAGGGAGCGATTTCAAACACAGCCCGTGTTACTGTTATTGAGCAAGCACTGAGAAGATAAGAACAGGCACGGTGGCCGCCTCCACAAAAGGGCATTAAATTGGGCAGGGTGCCCACCACACTAGACCATTAATATGTCATGACAGGAACACCCACAAGCATCAGAATGGGTGATGAAAGCAGGCGATGCGAGCTGTGTGTCGACCACCAGTACAGGCAGCGAGGGTGTGGGGGAAGGCTCCAGAACAGAGGGTGACGGGTCATCTTGTGGCCTGGAGGAGCTCATGTGAATAGAGCTATGGGAGATACAAAAAACATTTGAATAATTTATAGAGATAACAAAAAATGCACACTTCATTCCCAAGGAAAGGTGGAGACAGAGCTACACTTCCTATTGCACAGTGATGCATAACGACAAAGAGAATGATACCGCTCCAAAATCTTACAGAAATACAAAGAACTTGAGAACTTCCCTGACGAGGCAGCACTGCAATATCTCCTTGGAGAGAAAAGTGAATGTGCCGTAATAGCAGCACAACACGTGTCAGACTGTGAACGACTGAGGGACAACCAGTGGACAAGAGAGAGATGAACCTTCATGTTCGTTGATATATAAGACGTATTACTATTACAGTACGGATGATAGAAATGCTGTACATATGTATACCACAGACACATTACAGTGTCTACATATACTGTATATAGGCTTTATATTGGTTTTCCATCTATTAACGGCCGTTTATTATATGTTTGTTATGTGCTTATGCGCTTATGCTTTGGCAAGGTATGATGCTCATTACCATGCCAATATTTTTTTTATTTGATAACAATGCAAAAATGTGATATTCCATTCAACAAAGGTGGGAGTTTTCTTTTTCCAGCATCAGTGCCGTTTTTTTCTGTTGGGTTGAAGAGATCGAGGGTAGACATCGTAGAGAAGCCGACGCGGGAAACTCACAGCACTACGGACGCACAGCATCATTACTATGAATAGGGGCCGTCCTTAGGTTCACTGTCTTTAACCACATCCCCGTTACGACCCTTTTAGTTTTAGTCTTTGACCATGGTTAGTAGGTCTTCATACGGTCCGATGGCTTTTTAAAAACACAAAAACTACAAAGGTAAGATCCTGTAAACTCTCAAAATGCTCTTCCGATCAATTCCTCCCACCCCGGAACACTCTCCGTTTGAACCCCTAGAGGTTCCGATCCACTAGGGCCAGAGCCTCGTGCCATAGAAACAGCTTTATCCACTAAAAACTGTCGATTTCCCACAAAATCTTGAATAAATGCAATAAATGCATAAGTGCCGACGGTGGCCACTAGGTGGCAAGATACGCTACCTTTATATGGCCCCACCGGGCGTGTATGGCGCCCTCTGGCAGTCAGACAGAGGTACCGTACCCAATGTATTTTTCTTTTGGAAATAAAAACCAAAGACAGGGTGGGCGCAGTGGCAGAGTGGTTAGAAAGCGCACCAGACAGAGTCCCGGGTTCCCGTCCCTCTCCGGCTTTTCTGCAATGTCTTCCCGACATAATCCTATCACTATCTCACAATAAAGAATAAAAAACAGTGTTTGCGCACTCCCCAAGAAATGTATCAATAAATAAAACCCAAAAACAAAACATATTTGGCACTGAATGAGTGTAAATAGAATCATATGAATTCAGATAATGACCTCTAATCAGCTAAGGTAACATTACCTGGAATATTTCCATGGTGCCTTCACGAAACACTGCGTCGCGAGCATCTGCCTGCGGTGTCTCCAGTGCATATAAGCTGCCCACATGTTATGTTCCCCCAACTAAACTAAACTGTCCAGTATTGTGAAAGTTCCTTATTTTGTTCACAAAGTCTACTTCCTTAATCACAATGATATGATGCGTCAGCCACACGTGGTCAGTAGATAATCTGAGGCTACAAATAAATCATGTTGTCTAATGTCTTTTGTCATAATGTGGGACATTGCCTAATGTGGGACACCTAAGCTCCAGTGGCTACTGAACTGATGAATGTCAGTGGAACTATGATAATGTGTCATTAAGTAAAACTGTTAAACACTACATTTCACGGTCTCACATTAGGCAACTGACTGTCCCACATTAGGAAGTTGTAGAGCTTTTTTTTAATAAACATTATTCATTATACTTTTTTTTTTAATTATTTTTCTTCAAAAAATGATTAATTCATGAAAACGATTTTCAGTTTCAGAGATAAAATTCTGTATTTAATTTTATAAGCAAAAATCATACAGGCCTACTAGTACATGCTAAAATCATACATACCTACTAGCACATGCTAACAGTAGACTGCATAATAAACATCTAATTGTTTCATTTTCCACAGTCTTCTGCAGCCTCTACATAAACAACCCACAGAGCCCGTGAACACGCCTGTAAAACACCATTAGCAACTAAGCACTTAACAAAACTCCCAACTCCAACCCGGCCTTCAAAGTTGTTCCAACGCTCAAAATACACTTAAACACTTTCCCAGAGCAGGCTCAGTTCCTGGCGATGGGTGGAAACTCCACTTCCACAAATAGCTTCATGCACAACACAATGAAGTCGGCAGGCTCAAGCGTCCGCCGGCGTGCACGCGCGCGGGTACGTTTACAAACACCCAAACACACACACAGTAACACACATACACACACACACACACACACACACACACACACACATACACACTTGAAAATGTCTCCCCTGCACCCAATGAAAAACCTTTGAGATTGCAGTTGGAATATATGGTGGATTGCCCTAATGTGGGCCCTTTTTTGCAGCTTGGGCAGTCAGTTGCCCAAAGAAGGACAGTGAAATATAGTGTTCAACAGTTGAACTTAATGTTAGACACATTAACATAGTTTACTTTTACCAACATTTCACTGGCATTCAGTAGTTTAGAGAGGAGCCAGAGCCATTGAAAATTAGGTGTCCCACATTAGGCAGTGGTCCACTCCAGGTCAATCCATTATACTTGCCTACCGACAGAGAGAAAGCGTGAGAGTTGGAAAAAAGAGATAAGACTGGTCCTACCTGTCTCACCTTTCCAAGCAACGATAGCAAAAAAGTGTCTGCCTCGCGAAAGGCAAAGAGCGACCCAGCCGTGGTGTTACTGCTCTGTGTGGGAGGGGACGCCCGTCTGTGGGAACGGTGTGTGTGTGTGTGTGTGTGTGTGTGTGTGTGTGTGTGTGTGTGTGTGTGTGTGTGTGTGGAACAAAGCAATAGAGAATGAAAAGAGGCCAAGGCACATTGGCACAGAGCGGTAGAGAGAGCGACGGAGAGTGATGGAGAGAGAGAGAGAGAGAGAGAAAATGGGAGGGAAAGAAGTTAGAGGTTTAGTGTTAGGGATCACAGGCATATGAGAAAGGGTTTAAGTCTCTGTGTGTGTGTGTGTGTGTATGTCTGTATATGTACATGCATAGTTGTTTTCACAACAAATTCAGAAATGAATAATATTTGAACGTTTACCAATTTGGCCCTTGATTATCACTGCACAATGTTAGCACCAGATTTTAAAATTGGGACGTCACAGAAAGACAAATCAATATCATGTTTTTGGTGTGTGCTAGCACATAAAAGATCATAAAGTCATGATCCTAAATGTAGTGTGTCTGTAACAAGGATGAAACAGCAACTTTCAACATGGAAACGCAGTGATTGAACCAGTGTTCCTCCTCCTAGGGCCAAGTCTTTTTAATCTATACATGCTTCCCCTATATCTACAATATTGTACATTGCCATGTCTCCTGAGGACACAGGGCCAATTGGTGTCCTTGGATGGTAGCAAACTACCTAGAACGCAACCATTAATCAATTAATCAATTATTCAGTTGAAGCTTTATTCAAAATATTTTTATTTCAAATTTGTGTTTTTTTTTTTTTACTTATTTTTTATTAGGAACAAACAAGACAATACAATAACAAAAAACAAACACAACAAAAAACAAACACAATGTCACAAATGGAGTCCGTATTAGTTTTCAATAGCCCACCAGTTTCTCTTTTTTTTTTTTTTTCTTCCTCAGTTCGTAGAGGCGACGTTCACCGAGTCCGGTTTTGTGTATTCCATCCATTTTGACCATCTCGATTCAAATTTGCCACGTTGATGTCGCAGTCGATGAGTGATCTCCTCCATCATGCATATCAAAGTATTTCAATTAATAACCAAAAGTCGATGATATTGCATGTTGGGTGTATTTACATGCCACATAACCTTTAAATAGTACAATAGTACACGCACACGTATGTACGTGCCCATTTTTGTGTTTGTGTGTAACTATTACACGACAAAGCGCCCCCACCCCGCCCACACAAAGGAGTCAGCACCCCCCTCCCGTGTCATATGCGAGGCCTGGGCGTTGCGAGTCACGACAGACTGCTGATGTGTTACAAGTTGCAGCAGAGAGAGAGACAGAGAGACAGAGGGAGAGGTAGAGAGAGAGATAGAGAGAGAGAGAGGTAGAGAGGGAGAGAGAGAGATAGAGAGAGAGAGAGGTAGAGAGGGAGAGAGAGAGAGGTAGAGAGGGAGAGAGAGAGAGGTAGA
>OMKY01187087.1:1833-19409 GCA_900302395.1 Bregmaceros cantori
AATCAGGCACGCGCATCTGAGCATTCGTGGACACCACCAAAAGTTGACACTTGCATCAAATGTGCACTGTTGATACACACCTCAATTTAAACATGATCGAACAAAAAGTAGATAGGTGGTAGAAATGGTCCGTTCAAGTTCACCCTTGTTACAGAGACATCGCAAATCCCACCGCACACACATACACTCACACACACACACGCACACATATCAACACACACAGCAAAGCAGCCAGCGTTGATAAGTGTGTGCATTCCGCCGCTAAGCACGGTCTTGCACACGTATACGCGCGTAGAGAATCCAGTGGACCGTGGTATACACGCACACGTATATGTGTGCACGACCGTACCCAGCGGCGGAGCATGCTGTGTGTGTTGATGTGTGTGTGTGTGTGTGCGCGCGCGCACGCTCGCATGTGCGATTCCCGCGTGTCACAAGCTCCACCAGGAGGCGGAAGCGTAGCGGCGCGCTCCACCTGAAATGGCAGCAGACTTCCTTGCCTGACGTCACGATCTCGTTCCCGATCGTGGGTTATGTTTACCTGAGAAAGAAGCAGGGATGAGCGAGAGAAAGAGAGAGAGAGAGAGAGAGAGAGAGAGAGAGAGAGAGAGAGAGAGAGAGAGGACGAGGTGACAACAAACTCATGTTCGGTGAGATTGCTTTATTTTCATTCCAATGTTTTGTCAACCGCATATTAGCACTGGGTGTTTCGACCCCAGCTGACACCCGGCGCACCATATCATTTTCACTTGCAGCTAGCCCACACCGTGCAGGACTTTGACTCAACCCATGATTTCAATTTAGCGCGGGTTAGTTCGGGGGCTAAGCCGGGCACTGATTTGTCACGGTTGTGTTCAGACTTCCATCTCTCCATCCGAGACACATTTCTAAACAAAGTCTTGCGTGTGTTAGGCCATGCGTCTGCTCAAGCGGCAGAGATGGCAAAAAGTACCCAAATTTCTTACTGAAGTAAGAGTTAAAATACATTTGTGAAAAACTACTTGAGTATGACTACAAAGTACTGACCCAAAGGTCTACTCGAGTAGAGTAAAAAATACATTTGCGAAAAACTACTCGAATACGACTACAAAGTACTGAACCAAATGTCCACTCGAGTAGAGTAAAAAGAAAAAAATGTACTCAAAGTACAAACAAAAAATACATTTGTATGTAAAATTGACTTTTTCACTGCTAGTTTTCAATGCTAGTTTTGCACTTTTGCACTTTTTCAATGCTAGTTTTACAAAAACCAAGGCTGAGTTGCTAGCTCTATTTTGGGAAAAGTAAGGAGTAGAAGTACCATTATCTCTGTTAAAAAAATCGACTGAGTACAAGTCAAAAGTCATTGGAGAAAAAAAATACTTTTAAAAGTACAGCTACATGACAAAACCACTTGAGTACAGTACTTAAGTATTGGTACTTTGTTACTTTCTATCTCTGTCAAGCGCCGGGAGGTTCTCATCTTGAAACCGAAATGAGAACTGTGAGAAGACCTAAAATGGGCAGAGTAGCCATTAAAAATATTGTTGCCTCAGCAAAATATTACTCAGGTAAAAGTAAAAAGTAGTCATCCAATTAGCTTCTTGAGTAAAACTAACAAGGCACTCCACAAAAAAGTTACTTAAGTAGCAAAAGTACTGAGTAACTTTCAGTAAAAAAATAAAATAAATAAATGACAAATTCTCTTTTCAAAATGTAATTGAATTGAATAGATAGATGATACAGAGATAGATGGCGAGAGCACCAGAGAGCGAGAGAGAAAGCGCCCAAGAGGTGTCGCTAAAGGCCAAGTTAGCATAACGAGCAGCGAATGCTGACATCTCAGTAAAAAGTAGGTTTTTTTTTCACCTCAAATTTACTCAAGTAAAAGAAGAAATTAACTTCTGTACTCCAAAAGTAAAAAAAGTACACACACAAATGATAATGGAGTAAATGTAATGCGTTACTGCCCATTTTTGTTGACAACAGATGTCTAAGGGTATATTGTATGTGGTGCCCCCACTGGAGGTTTGAAAGGAGTAGTGTAGTGGACGGTGGACCACGGTGCATTGTGGGAGATTTTGGCCCCAGAAGTTGCATCCACAAAAGTGAGCCTCACTGTAACACTCCATTTTAGATATATATATAATTATTCTACATCTAGAGGTATATTACACTATATTGTAATGTGTTCTAGATTTCCATTTATATAGCGCTTTTCTACCACAAAGTGGCACTCAAAGCACTTTACAGTGACCTCTCAATCACACACCAATGGCGGCAGCTGCCATACAGGGCGCTCGCCACGACCCATTGGGAGCAATTTGGGGTTCAGTGTCTTGCCCATGGACACTTTGGCATGGAGACTGTCGGAGGCGGGATTTGAACCATCAGCCTTTTGGTTTTCAACCCTCCAGTCATTGGAACGGCCGCTCTACCAACAGAGCTACAGCCATGATAATATATCTCACCGTCTGTTTTGAAGCTCCGAGGATTCCTAGTTTTAGTCCCATGTGGCAGCAGAGGGAAGTGTGTGACGGAGAGACCCGGAGTTAGGATAATAAGTGGACGTTTACCGCATCCTCAAATATCACGGCCGCACTAAAGAGGAAGGCAATGCAACAACTGAGCAGCGACGGTGAAGTGTTTTGGAGACACTACAACATGGCTCCTCGAGTCGAGGCACCGCTCGGTAGATCCTCTTCAGGAGACGGTGGCCGTTTGTCAGCGGTTAATGGGGAACACTGCCACGGATTCTCATTGTGAGCTGATTTGGGTACAAATGATTCAAGCGCTGCACCGACACCAAAGCAATTAGACTGTGTTTTCATGGGAGGACAAATGAAATTATATGTCAAAAATCCAATTATTTCCGCTTCCAGCTCACTTCAGCACAGACTCTCACACAGCACACGCGCACACGCACACACACACACACACACCAATAACTTCAATAATATTTACCAGAGTGTGTACAGAGCACAGAAGAAAATGGCACCGGTAATGCATTTTATGATTTGTAATTTGTAACTTTATTATGAGTGAACGATTTATTTCGGGGTGCTTGTAGCCCAGTGGGCAGAGTGGCCATTGAAGCCCGAAAGGTTGGTGGTGCGAATACCGGCTCCAGCAGTAGTCTCAATGGCAAAGTGTCGTTTGTCAAGATGCTGAACGCCAAATTACTCCCAAGGGTCCCAATATTGTTAGTTAGAGAGAAAGAGTCTGTCTTACTGAACTCATCCCGGTCTGATGCACGCACAAACACACACACTGGCCAAGGCACTCGCTCGGAGGAAGACGATGAAGAATTGCACTGTACATGTGTGTTTATGTGACTAAATAAAGTAAATGGTCTTTTACTTTCACACACAGAAGAGATCGGTTTACCGCGCCGTACGGCCTTTTATTACTCCCTGTCTTTTCTTTTCCGAGATCCGGCGCACACACACACACACACATTTCCTGCGCCGAACGGCCGCTTCAAACTGTCCAGGTGGTAGAATAGGTTTTCCGTAGACACGTAATTGTTTACAACTATCATGCACACAAACAGTTGAATGGCGCAGGCTGCATGAAAAGTGGGTGTTATCGCGCCGCCAATGCACCGCACGCCGTAACATTTGTTGACAATGGAAACCACAATTTTCCAACCGGTAACAAGACACTCTGCAGTGGAAACCTAGCGTTAGGGACACTCCTGCGTCCTATAAGGCCTACATGGGGTATTTTTTTGATGGGTAAATCCCCGGACAATGCCATGGCCCCCAATATTTGTACATAAGCCTGTGGGATTCAAGGTGGGAGGGGGAGACGAAAGGGAGAGAGAGAGAGAGAGAGAGAGAGAGAGAGAGAGAGAGAGAGATAGTGATATAAACGTGTGTGTGTGTGTGTGTGTGTTGGGGGGTGAGGGCCTGCCAAACAACACGTAGAATACATAATATAAAAAACACGTAGAATACATAATATACAGCTATAAACATATGGGGAGGGAGAGAGAGGGGGAGAGAGAGAGGGGGGCAGAATGAAGATGAATGCCGATGTTCCCTTCAAGGTGTTTTCTGGAACATCAGTTTGAGAACATGGACTGAAATCATCATCTGATGTCAGTCCCTGAGTGTGCTTGTACTAGTAATGTGTGCCTATGAGGAACGAGATTGTGATGTCACACCTTCCAAAAATCTGCCAGAGTGAGCAGGAGCACCTCCTCCAGTCGAGTTGCCATGGATACACATGCCATTGTTTACGTTCCTGCACGGTGCGCAAGCACTGCCGAGAGCCGACATGCCTGGGAATCGCTGCGTTAAAGACTATGGAGCATCATCGCGCAAGTTACATTTCTTTCGTTTTCCCAAATGGAACCCTAAATTACCGCAATCCGACAAGATGCAAAGATGCCGTCTTCATGGATGCTGTTGGACGAGCAGACCTGACCATCGACTGCATTTCGGACAGGACGAGGCTGTGTCTGCTACATTTACATTCAGGTTCCATTCAAGTTACCTAAAATATTTGTCAAATGAGTATTTCAATGTTGCTTTCAAGTTGGTGCGTCCGAGATTCCTCACAACGCTGCGTGCAGAACCACGTGAGAATGGAGGCTCCAACTTGTAGCTTAATGGAACGTGCTGGTGTGCGCAGCCGTACCGGCTGACATGCGAACGGAGAGCGGCTGTTGACATTCGAGGCCGCTCCTACTACGTATAATGAGCTCCTATGCAACCAAAGCGTCGAACGCACATGACGTGATCGCTCGCCCCTAATTTCATGCCGTTCAGTCTCCGTCCACACGCAGCCACGATCAGATGAAGCCGCAAAGCAAGAGAAGTAATCAGAGAAAGCACCCACTCACCCCTCGACCCCACACAAACATCTAATATTACAGTTGTTAATTTCACGGGCGGAGCGAGGCAGAGCCGAGTGACTCGGTTTTACCCCCGACGAGGCTCAGAGCCGAGATATTCATCTTCTGCGCCGTGCTTGACACTGCTGTTCATGAAAAAGAAAACCTGTGCATTGAATCTCTGCCTTGTTCATTAAAGGCAATGTACACACGGATTCAGATCGCTCTGCATCACAGTCGAACTGTGAACTCGAATCACCTCGTACAGCACATTTTGTTAAAGAAAAACCCCATTTCTGAGTTCTACCTGCAGCTGTTTACGCACCTGTGCAAGGAGTGCAAAAATATCAGACAATCCAAAGTATATTATTGTATATATTATATTATATATACTCCAGCAAATATAAAAATCCACCCAATCGTACCCAAAAAACAGGGGACAAGTAGGAAGAACTGGTTCAAAGCAGAGCGTGATCGACTGCTTCCCTTAAATAGAGTCAGAACGAAGCTTGGCAATGGCTGAGCTCAGCTATTGCCGACCTGGTTCGATCTATTCCACAGCTCCTCCACGAGGGGGCACTCGCATTACACTGGTGTCAGAAGTGGTCGACGAGCCGCACGCGGTGGGAGGACTGCAGGTCCGCTCGGTCATCGCGAGTAGCCGGACTCGTGGAGTGGAGCCGGCTGCCGAGGACGGCAGCTATGTCGGGAGGAGGCAGTGTAATGATTGCAGCGCAGTGCATTCTGGGCCGGCACCGTTGGTGCCCTGGCATGCGCCGAGACGCCCCTTAAATAGAGTCATAACGCTGCTTGGCAATGGCTGAGCTCAGCTATTACCGATCTGGTTCGATCTATTCCCCATGAGGGGGGACTCGCATTACAGTATTTAGTCACACATGCTTAAATGTAGCTGCAGCTTCACAACTCCTTCATGTTTACACTCCCTATGCAAGGAGTGCAAAAATAATCAGACAATCCAAAGTATATTATTGTATATATTACTTCCTCCAGAAAATATAAAAATTGTCCCCAAAAAACAGGGGACAAGTAGGAAGAACTGATTTGAAGCAGAGCGTGATTGACGGAAGACAAAGAGGTTGGGGAGGAGAGGCGAACCCACGATTCTGCATGCCACACATGTTCCATTTGTGTGCCTCGCAGTGTACTCACTCTTAACATACTGAGCTACTGCAGCGCACAATATTGTAGTGATTATAAACCTAAAACATTGTTGATATTGCAGAGTTTTGCAAACGTTGAACAACATATTCAACACATTCAAGCAGAGGACTGGCCAAACAAGGAAACGATGAATCGCTGCCGATTAATCGATTATCAAATTAGTTGCCGATTAATTCAATAATCAACTATCACCGATTAATCGATTAATCAGTTGCAGCTCTATATATAGAGCTGCAATATATATAATTTGATCAGGGTTCAATCACTGGTCAGAGGAGTGGTTGGGGACTACTTTTTAAGATTTGACCTTGTTGTACAGTCTGAGTTCTGGGGCAATTTGCTGATGCTCGGCTGTAGCAGCACTTTGTAATTATTCCCATCTGGGCCCTCGGACCCGGTCCACCGGCCCCGTCCGTGGCATCCAGTGTCATCGAAGAGGCGTATCGGCTATCTCTCTTATCTTGTCTGGTCCCCATGGCAACACGGTAGCAAATGCTGTGATAACACACTGGCATTTGGTTAAAAGGGTTTGTAGAGTGTGTGTGTGTGTGTGTGTGTGTGTGTGTGTGCAGTTAGCGGGGGTGGTGTATGGAGGGAGAAGCCTCCAGATTGAATTTTACTCCCACCAATTCATGTGATCTCCTGCATTTATTTATTTTGCACAATTAGATGCAGAGAAAATGCATTAGCTTCTGTTGATGGTGCCAGTCGAGTGCTGGAAGGTGACCTCTGCACACACACACACACACAAAGTGGACACAGGCAGACTCGCACACATGCACGCTGCAAACACACACATGCACGCTGCAAACACACACACATGCACAAAGGGACACACGTACACAGGCATACTTGTGTACTTGTGTAGACACACACACACGCACGCACACACACGCGAAAGAGCAACCCAGATTCATAACCCATGCTCTCTCTCTCTGACTGTCTCTCTGTCTCACCCCTCCATCTCTCTCTCCCCCTCTCTCTCTCCATCTGGTTTTCTCACCCTCTGTTCATCTCCTTCTCTCTCTCTCTCCACCCTTCTCCACCTCTCTGTCAATCCCTCTTTCTCACTCGACCTCTCTCGCACTGTCTCTCCATTTCTCTCCCTCTCAGGCTTCCCTGTCTCGCTATCTTCACTCTCTCTCTCATTACACCCCCCTCTCTTCCTCCATCCCTCTTTTTCCCTTTATCTATCTTGCACTGTCTCTCTATTTATCTACATCCCCGTCTCCCTGTCTCACTATCTCCCCATTTGTCTCTTTCACTCTGTCCCTCTCGCTCTTTGTCTCTCTGACTCTCTCCCTCACGCTGTCTCTCTCTCTCTCTCTCTCTCTCTCTCTCTCTCTCTCTCTCTCACTCTGTCCCTCACGCTCTCTGTCTCTCTCCCTCGCGCTGCCTCTCTCTCTCTCTCTCCCTGGTGTGCATGTATAAAGTGTTAACATGCACACACACACACACACAGTGATACTCAGTCACACATACAAATGCACGTCTCACCATCACACTTCAGATTTGTAGCAAACAAAAAAGCATCAAACATGATACCACCACAGATCCTCCCACGCGACTCACACATCTAGGCCTCCGCAATTACACCTGCAAGCACACTTCACTTCATCACCAGCCGTAATAGCTGTTTCCCTCTCCCTTTTTATATGTCTAGGGCAGAGGTGGAAAGAGTACTGAAAAATTGTAATTGAATAAAAGTATCTTAACTTTGCTTAAATTGTACTCGGAGTAAAAGTAAAATTACCCATCTCAAAATGTACTCGATTAAAAGTACAAAATTACTTCATTTAAAGTTTAATGAGTAAAATGAGTAAAAGTTACTTTCAATTATTTAATGCAAAAAAAGGCATGAGTCATGAATCAAATCCGGCATATGTTATTTTTTTCTTTCATTTTTTTATCATTTTCATGTGCGATGTGTGGACGATGTGTTGGTTCTGTCTCGCCAGGCTTCACAGGAGTTTAACTTTCCGCCCAAATACAAGTTTTTCACCATCCACCAATATGTTTTTTAATCAGTAACGTGAGGTAAAAATGTACTTAAATGAAGGCAAAAATGTTAAATACTTAAATACAAGTAAAAATTACTAATTACTTAGTA
Organism: Bregmaceros cantori; assembly: GCA_900302395.1. NCBI lineage: Eukaryota > Metazoa > Chordata > Actinopteri > Gadiformes > Bregmacerotidae > Bregmaceros > Bregmaceros cantori. The sequence goes on from OMKY01187087.1 coordinate 9,945, forward strand.
ATTAGTTACAGTAATGTGAGTACATGTAATTCATTACTTTCCACCACTGGCTGCCACTGAGGCTGAACGATTTTCGGTTTGAGACCGAATACCGAAAATAAAAACCATCACTATCCACTTATTACATTTTGGCCGGCACCGTTGGTGCCCTGGCATGCACCGAGACGCCCCTTAAATAGAGTCAGAACGAAGCTTGGCAATGGCTGAGCTCAGCTATTGCCGACGTGGTTCGATTTATTCCCCAGCTCCTCCACGAGGGGGCACTCACGTTACAGTATTTAGTCACACATGCATACATGTACAGTTAAACTACCTCCCCATTTAACCCATCTCTGAGGAGCTGTGAGCAGCTGTGCGGTGCAGCGCCGGGGGATTGGGGGCCAACTCCAGATTCTGAGCCCCTGCTCTTTCCGGGCGCACTGACTGGAGCAGGTTAACTAGAACACGTTTTAGTGGTGGGGGAAACTGGGAAAGGACCTGGGCAGCACTGCACTACTGTGCTCCCCTAAATAATGGAAGCATTCACAGCAGGTTATGTTTTTCGTAGCGTTGGTTTGTCTGTCCCCAAGATAAATTAAAAAGTTGTGGGCGGATCGGAATGAATTTTTGCACAGTTGTTGGAAATGACACACGGAAGAATCAATTAAATTTTGGTGCATTTCTGTAGCCTATAAGTACCATAATCATACTTAATCACCAACTTACCGATAGATCGCTGGGCACTTATCACGGTCACGTGACCAGGTTTCTGGGTCACATGGGGCCGCTGGGAAATGTAGTTGTCATGTTCGACGGTGGGAATACAGTCTATGGGTCAATGACAATCGCTCTACTCGAGCACTTGCATTGATAATGGGTTGCCACACATACTGCTAGCACTAAAAGTACTATTTTTTTGTACCACTACGGCGCAGGTCTAGTTTATAACATTGTTGTCACACCCAAGCCTACTTATTATCCTTATTTGTATTATTAACAGTAATCACCAATGGGCGGACCCATGACACTGAATGGATACTGGCAAGGGGAGCAACATATAATAAACATGTTTGAGCTGTGGACAGTGCAAATAATGAAACGATTGATTGGTGTCAATTAAATCACTGTTAAATGAGTTGCAGAACTAATTGCTCATCATTCAATCATTGATTGATCGGTTGCAGCCCTATATAGATTAATCGAGGATTGAGTTATATGTCATTCAATCATCGATTATTCTATATAGAGCTGCAACTGATTAATCGATTGCATATATATATATATATATATATACTTGATTTAGATTCTTGAATATTTTTCTGCGTGTCTCTCTTACATATACACATGGGACTGTTTTGTCTATAGAACAGTATTTATTTTGAAGTGAAATTCCAGTATGTAAAAAGATCGGTATCGAAAATGGATTGAAACGTAGATCGAATTGGCTCATTATCTTATGAATGAAAATTGAATGGATTCAGGAAATTGGGATCAATTCCCAGCCCTAATATATAAGACAGATAAAGACACATGGTGAAGGGGTTAGCGTGGTAATGCTTCTGTTAGCATGCACCGACTACTCTCTGCCTTTAGCTCTGTCGTAAATGAGACACCTTTTTTGCCCGTGTGCGACGTGGACCAGCTCTCCACACACACTCTCCGTCACCTCTCTCTCTCTATCTCTCCATTCTCCGTGTCAAACTGGATTCCTGCACAAAATGAAGTTATCTATTATCTCTCCCTTTCTGTGTCCTTTCTATTTTCCACTCCATTCCCCTGACTGTGTGTTTGAATCCAATACGACGTACCTGTTACGGTACAAAATATAAACTAATAAGGACCCAAGAGACAAGAGTGGAGTTAGAAATTCCTTTAATGGTAGTAAAAGTTGATAAAAGTGAATTACTCAAGGTAAGTATTATATTAAACATACAAAAGACTGTCTAAGAACAGTCTCTGATGCGATGACGTAGCACGAGATCCTCCGGCGCTGTGGTTGGAACGTTCGTAGATGTGAGATGTAGATGATGATATACTCAACTTCGGGAGCGAGGGAGACGAACCACTTGAGGTGGAGAGACGTGGAGATCTACTCAACGTTCGAGGGAATTTTATCCCGCCGCGTCAGACCCAAGGCAGCATCTTCCTTATAAGGGGGGCGATGATGCAATCCCCATCCATGATGGGATGAGAAAACCAGCGACAGGTGTGCAGCGTGTGACGCATGGACGATGCTGCCCGGTCTGTGCCGTCCGTGGATGACTCGTGCCACAACACTACCAAGTCCAATTACTGTGTGTTCAAACCCAATACAACCTACCACGTCCAATTACTGTGTGTTCAAACCCAATACCACCTACCACGTCCAATTACTGTGTGTTCAAACACAATGCCACCAACCACGTCCAATTACTGTGTGTTCAAACCCAATACGACCTACCACGTCCAATTACTGTGTGTTCGAACCCAATACCACCTACCACGTCCAATTACTGTGTGTTGAAACCCAATGCGACCTACCAGGTTCAATTACTGTGTGTTGAAACCCAATACGACCTACCACGTTCAATTACTGTGTGTTCAAACCCAATACGACCTACCACGTCCAATTACTGTGTGTTCAAACCCAATACGACCTACCACGTTCAATTACTGTGTGTTCAAAGATTATAAAAAAGGAGAAATTGTGAATTTTATTAATACATTAATAACTGCATTTAAGTTTTAGCCGACATGTTGAAATTGTATCTGATGAAATACATCAGCGCGCTGTGATGTCGTTCCGCCGTGACCGGCCAAAAGATGGAACAACGTTTTGCTGCTGTGGATGGATATTCCAGGAGATCCTCCACGCCCCCTCTCCCTCTCTCCCCCATCTCTCCCTCTCTTCCCCCCTCTCTCCCTCTCGCTCCATCCCTCCTAAGTATTGCTCCGAAGTACACATAATTGGGTTTTTGTACTTTGTCTCGTTTGTAACCTCACCTTCCCTCGAGGTATGTACGTGTATGCGGGGGTGTTAACCAGGGTTATTGTACAGATCCCCACAAGATTTCCTGCCTCTCCATCTCTCTCTTTCTCTCTCCCTCGCTCTCCTTCTCTCTGTCACTCCCTCTCCCCCCTTTGCCTCTCCCGCTCTCTCTGGCTCTCTGTCCCTCTTTCTCTCTCCCTCTCTCTCCCTCTTTCTCTAGGTCTCTCTCTGGCTCTCTCTCCCTCTTTCTCTCTCCCTCTCTCTCCCTCTTTCTCTAGGTCTCTCTCTGTCCTCCCACTCTCTCTCCAGTCATCCATTGCTCCATAAGTAATGGTCCATCTGATTGGCTCTTATGAATCCAGGTTTTTCCACCAATATGATTGTGTGGTTTTCTACTGATATTAAAAACTGCAGCCCTTCCCCTCGCACAGCCCCTGCGTTTGTCTCCGCTTCCAGATACGGCAATTAAATTCAGTGTCGCACACAGGCTCACATTTGTGTCTGTGTGCGTGCGTGTCCGTATCCACACGCGCGCACACGCGTAGCTGCATGCGCTGCCGTTGTTTGTGGTTCCAGTTTATGATTGCTGCGCCGCGCGGGCAAATAAAAGCTGACAGACCAAAGACGTCTCTCCCCCGAAAGCGCAGGGCTGCCCACTGACATGGGTTTGTCGCTACACATTCCGCGCCCTCCGCTGGTCTGTAAATCAGATGCTTGGAGCAAAGAGCATGTTTTACTCACAAGGGTCCCCAAAACATGGAAAAACAGGATATTTTTTACTCAACAGTAGTAATCTGGAAGATTGGTTGGTAGTACTTTTAGTCGGTTTTAACCAGGGCTTTGAACCGGTTCAAGGAACGAAAATGAAAACCGGGAACTTTTAGTATTTTCCAGGGAACAGACACAAAACCGGAAAGGTTATTATTTTTTATGTTCCGGAACAGGAACACTTATTTTAAAATAATGCTATTTTGTTCCTCAAAGGAGTGCACTTGGGGATAACTTCAGAAATAAAACGAGAGTATTTATAAAATCTACGATGCAGTAGTGGAGTATGAATCGTTTGCGGGACTCTTTGCAGCCTGTTGTTGAGGTGTTATAATATTCACCAGAGCTGAAAAACACCTGAACAGGACTAAAACAAAGACATCATAAAGACCTGAAAACTCTGGGCCACATTTGTTGTTCAGGGGTCAGTGTTAATTTTGTACATTAAATTTTTCTATTCCAAAATACGCCAAGTGGCTTTATTCAGCAAAAAAAAACAAAAATTGAATTCTGTTTTTTTGCCAGTATTACACACTGTTATAAGACCTTTAGACGATAAGTCAAAAAACTGCCAGGTCTCAAAAGAAGAAGTGGTCCTGAAAAAAGGAACAAAAGCACAAGAGTCACAGCTTATTGAATGGCACTTTTACATGTAAAAAACTAAAATAATTGCAGGTGGACTGCTTACTATTATAGGTGTTAAAGGGTTAATTGAAGCATGGTGCGGATGGGTACCATGAGCCAGGGCTGTACAATTTTGTTAAAAAATAAAATTCAGATTATTATTTTTTTTTTAATCTCAATTTCCCCCAATTTCCACTTTTGGGAATTCGTTTTTAGAATTAGAATTGGGTGTATCGGTATCGGTAGTACTGAAATTAGTAGTATTGAAATTATTGTACTCGTACTCGTATCAGTGCATCCCTAATTAATATGGAAATACTTTCATAAATATATTAAATATATCTAAATGAACCAAATATCAACACTGGTGTCCCGCAATTATCCTAGGAAAAAACATTAAAATCGGATTTGACACATTTGACGCATCACGGTGTCAACTTCATCAAAGGGCTTCAATTCTATGCAACAATGGTGCTTTCTGGTTTGTAACAAGCAACATCTGAAACAACAACACACAAATAGTGGTAAACAGCAGCAGCTCACTTAAACTACAACACATTTCTAGTGCATCTGTTGAGGCCAAGAACAGAATCTCAGTTAGCCTCAACCCTCAACTACAAATTTCTAGTGCTTCCGGTGAGGTAAAGAACAGCATCACAGATAGATAAAACCTGTTTGATCCAAAACAAGAAATAAATAAATAAATAAATAAGAAATAAAAATGTCAGATTTCCACTGCGGGCAAGAAAAAAATTGATTGGCGGGCCTGATTTGGCCCGCGGGCCGCCAGTTGACTGTTTGGTCTAAGTGATCTAAGTAATCTAAAAGTAACCTCTTCCCAGCCTTGTGCGGCGTCACTCATGAGCAGATATGGGCAGAGTAGCCATAAAAATTACTTAAGTAAAAGTATTGTTACCTCAGCAAATTATTACTTAAGTAAAAGTCGAAAGTATTCATCCAAATGGTTACTCAAGTAAAAACAGAGAGAGAGAGCGAGAGAGAGACATATGTGCCAACAGTGTCGCTAAAGGCCAAGATAATGTAACAAGTACTTTTTACTGACATTTCAGTAAAAAGTAGGTTTTTTCACATCAGATTTACTCGAGTAAAAGTAGAAAGTAACTTGTGAAAAATGTACTCCAAAAGTAAATAAAGTACAACAAAAAATTGTAACAGAGTAAATGTAATGCGTTACTGATCTCTGCTCATGAGCTCATGAACGTGGCCTGGAAACTGCTCTCCTATGTCTGAGAAGTTGGCCTCTGGTAGCGCACGGTGCTGATTAACAGTCGCGGAGGCGTGAGGGAGGTTTGACGGGGGGGCCGGCACCTACATGCCGGTAATCAAGCGATGACGAGCTCGCTCGCAGCCACAAAGGAAGTCGGACCGACCAGCGTCACTGCCGTTCGCTGATGGAGCCGCACAAATTGCTCTCAATGCAATAATCAAAGACGACCGCTGGCTGGTGCCATTTCTTCAGATTTTTCCATTTTTTTTCATCGTTTATAGACGAGTTTGGGAGGCTGAACGTCTAGGTCTATCCTGTACGTAACTTCTGGTTAGGCTGAACGTCTACACCAATGTTTTTTTTTTCCGTTGATTCAATTTTTATTTATTTTTTGTCAGTGCTCTTATCATGTCGCTTTGTGTAACTCCAGCCATCAACCTCAGCATCTTCATCTCTGCATAACGTCCAATTTCCTTTCTTCCATCGTTCTTAACGGTGCGGTTAAGGCCTTTTGTCGGCATCGCAGTCTTCATCGTCCTCACCTTTTGTTTTGTCATCTACCTAATGTTCTGCTACAACCTCCACGTTCAGTTGTTGTTTTGCTGAAAGATGCATCTGGTACTCTCACTAATTATCCGAGAATTTGAACGGACGGTGGTGGAGGTGGGGGGGCTTGGTGGGGTTGTCGGCAGCGTGTTGGGTAAGCAATGGCTGCTAATTATGTGATGCACAAAATATGTGTGCGTGCAAGCGCATAAGCGAGTGCGAGTGTGTGTGCGTGCGTCTGTGTCTATCTGCCAGCCTGCCACGGGAGGAGCTGTGTGTGTGGGGGTGAGGGGAGGTGAGGGAAGGTGAGGGGAGGTGAGGGCCCAACATCGCACCACCTGGTTGCTGTTTCTCCCTATGGGAGCACACCTCATTGAACCCGCCGGAACAGTCGGCGCGTCCCCCCGGTAGAACAAACAGGCCACAGCGTGGTCACGGGCCGCAGGTCGTTGCTTACAGCGCTGTGAGCACAACGAAGGCACCGCTTTGAAATGCGGTGTTTCATGATCCGCATCCAGCCCCAGACACAGATCGGTCGCAATGTTTCTACACAACCAGTTTAGTGGGAAATAATCAGAATCAGGTTGAGGATATGCACAGACATGTAAAGCCGTGACGTGCGCATGAGGTTCATGCTTGGTGAGGTTCATGCTTGGTGAGGTTCATCCTTGGTGAGGTTCATGCTTGGTGAGTTCCATGCTTGGTGAGGTTCATGCTTGGTGAGGTTCATGCTTGGTGAGTTCCATGCTTGGTGAGGTTCATGCTTGGTGAGGTTCATGCTTGGTGAGGTCCATGCTTGGTGAGGTTCATGCTTGGTGAGGTTCATGCTTGGTGAGGTTCATGCTTGGTGAGGTTCATGCTTGGTGAGGTTCATGCTTGGTGAGGTTCATGCTTGGTGAGGTTCATGCTTGGTGAGGTTCATGCTTGGTGAGGTTCATGCTTGGTGAGGTTCATGCTTGGTGAGGTTCATGCTTGGTGAGGTTCATGCTTGGTGAGGTTCATGCTTGGTGAGTTCATCCTTGGTGAGGTTCATCCTTGGTGAGGTTCATGCTTGGTGAGGTTCATGCTTGGCTCGCCTGGCTGCACAGGAGTTTAACTTTCCGCCCAAATAAAAAATGTTCACCATCCACCAACATGTTTTGGAATCAGTAATTAAAATGTAATGAATAAAATGAGTAAAAGTTATTTTCAATTATTTAATGCAGAAAAAAAGCATGAGTCATAAATCAGCACAAGTTGTGTTTTTTTAAAAATATTTTTTATCAATATTGAAATTACAGCTTTGTGTGATGTGCAATGCGCGGACGATGCGTTAGTTCTGGCTCGCCTGGCTGCACAGGAGTTTAACTTTCCGCTAAAATTAAAAACTTTCACCATCCACCAACATGTTTTGTAATGAGTAACGTGAGGGGACTCAAATGTAATGAGTACAAAGTACCAAGGTAAAAATGTACTTGAGCAAAAAAACTACTAAAAAAAACTTAGAAAAAACTAGAAAATTACAAATTACTCATGAAAAGTAATTAATTACAGTAACGTGAGTTAATGTAATTCATTACTTTCCACCACTGGTGACAGCGCAGGCTGTAGCTCGGCGGTTGTGTTGAAAAGTTGTGGTTAAAGTGCGGGTAAAACAGGTCGTCTAACATCCCACATATGCTGCTGTCATTGTCCGCTCAGCGTGACAACACAGACAAACCTGTGCCTCCGCACAGCTGGCACGGAGCAGTTTGGGGAGTGATGGAGAGACTCCGCACCTCCAGGTGTGCACATCAACAATAACAACCCTCTGGTAGGCGCCACAGCCATCTGTGTCACCAGCTTACCGCTGATCCGGGATGCGTTGTCACGGTGGTGTGTTAAGCGGTGCAACCTAATAGGTTCTACATATTTTAACATTTCTTTAGCTGCATTTTCCGACCTATAGACGAGTTCAGGGGGTACTTACGGTTAGGCTGAATCAGGGCTCCGAACCGGTTCCAAGAACGAAAACCGAAAACGAACAGAATTTTCTGAGCAGCGGAAACTGAAACAAAAAAAGGTTTCTTCAACTGTTCCGGAACAGAAATGGAACATTATGAAATCCTCAAAACCGGTTAAATTATTTTTTTATCCTTTCTCTATAGATTTTAACATATTCTCTGTCTGGGAGACTATTTCCGTCCATTTTCACTGTCAGTCGTGCATCTGGGGCCCCATCTTGTGGACAGATGAGTAAGCGAATGTAATGGCTTTAATACAGTTGCACTGAAGTGTGAAAGTCCACCAAATATATTTTGTATAAACTATATCTAAACTTAACATTGCGCAATATAGGAACTCAAAGAACGAGCAAAACTTTTGTGTTCTGAACCGGTTCAGGGTCGATATTTTGGTGGCTAACGGTTCCGAGAACAAAAACGTTAAACATAGACCTGACCGAACCTTTCAGAATGGAATGTTTTAAAATTATTTCGTTTTCAAGTCCTGGGCTGAACGTCTAGGTCTATCCTGCGCGTGACTTCCAGGTTCCATTTACTTTGACTTTTGATTTATGTTTTGGACTATTTTTCAACATGTCTACTCAGTGGGAACACACACTTACCCCGTTATTTAAAACGGATGGTGTTAACTTGAGGTGTGCTATTCCACACCCAAATGCTCTCGCGCGGATCTGTGACCCACAAACGCATGATTTAATAATCAGTGCAACCCGTTCCATTTTCCCATTCTTTTTGGAATTGCTAGTAGAAGCAGCCAGCGTATTGGTCCAGAAGAACAGGTGATCACTCGGTGAGACATGAGATGTGAGAAAGGTGATTGTACATGACAGCCTTAGCAGAACTTCTATATTTCATGTGGTGGAAGTACAAGTATACAAACATACATGTATCTCTGGTAGTTAAAACAAGGTGCTGGAGGCTAGCTGGGCCGTGGTATTGGTTGGCAGCTGACGACGACTAAATAAAACAGGTTAAAACCAGGTGCATGCTGTGCAAGTGATTAAGGGGTTCATTACTTGCACCGAGCAGGTTATGTTTTTTGTCGCGGTGGTTTGTCTGTCCCCAGGTTAACTGAAAAAGTTGTGCACGGATCTGGGTGAAATTTTGTAGAGTTGTTGGAAATGACACACGAAAGAATCACTTAAATTTTGTTGCATTTCTGTGGCCTATAAGTAACATAATCATTCTTAATCACCAACTTATCGATAGATCCCTGGCATTTGCCACGGTCACGTGACCAGAGGCCGGTGGCGTCAATCGCAATCGCGCTACTCTAGGAGCACTTGCATTGATAATGGGTTGCCACACATACTGCTAGCACTAAAAGTACTATTTTTTGTACCACTGCGGTGCAGGTTTGCAATCTCTGA
>OMKY01187166.1:2414-12772 GCA_900302395.1 Bregmaceros cantori
ACACACAGACACACACAGACACACAGACACACACAGACACACACAGACACACACAGACACACAGACACACACAGACACACACAGACACACACAGACACACACAGACACACACAGACACAGACACACAGAGACACACACAGACACACACGCTCAATATATTACATCAACATCCACATAGACAACCACTGCTTCCTCACAAACACACAGAACAAACATGCTGTATGCTTATATAAGCACAAAAAAAAAAAATCAAAGAAGACACAAAAATAATCTTGGGAGCATTATATGGAAGGAGTAAAAAAAAAAGAAAAGAAAAAAATACCGCTCGCGCGCCGCGTAGGCACCGCCTCGCTCTGAGCGAACGACATGGCCAGCGAAATACGTGATTATCATACAACGCTTTATAACGCATCAACCACAACATAGTTATGTATGTATGTATGCAACAAAAACTAGATTGTGTATCCTGACGCCCCCCACCCTCCCGGACGCGCACACCCATACACACCCACGTTCCGACATCGTCAACGCGCGCGCGCGCACACACACACGCACCGCGGCCGCACTCTACAATAAACACATTACTAGGATGAAATGGCATACATTTTCCTCTGTTCTACTTGGCTGGATTATATCATCGCAGCCGTTGTTTCAGCAGCAATGCATGTACACTGTATAATAGATTACATACACTCTATAATAGATTGCACCGAGCACTCATTCTGCGGGGATTGTTGAATAGCCAACAATTGGGCAAATTATGAATGTGTTCTTTCCATTTGCTTTGAATTAAAATGTATATTTACAGTCTGGTGGACATGAATAAATACATGAATTAGTTTATTTAAAAGGCGGCGTGTAATACCATTAATCTTTGCAATTTTGTAAACAACAACAGCGGCAACTGTGTTTGGCAGGAATGTAATTTTCAATCTGTAGGCTTTGCAGGTGGTTGGTTGGGTGGGTGCAGATATGGGCAGAGTAGCCATAACAATTACTTAAGTAAAAGTATTTTTACCTCAGCAAAATATTACTCAAGTAAAAAGTAGCCATCCAAATAGCTACTCAAGTAAAAGTAAAAAAGTACTCCACAAAAAATGTACTTAAGTAGCGAGAGTACTGAGTAGCTTTCAGTAAAAAAAAAAAATTTGAAAAAAATGATCGCCTGAGAGGGAGAGAGAAAGAGTGCCCAAGAGATAGACAAAGACCGAAAGGGAGGGAGAGAGAGTGAGCAAGAGAGAGCACCCGAGAGGGAGAGAGAGAGAGAAAGCGTGAGAGAGAGCGCCCGAGAGAGAAAGCACCAGAGAGAGAGAGACAGACCGAGAGAGAGAGAGACTGCCCGCGAGGGAGAGAGAGAGCGGGAGAGAGAGCACTCTATGTGTAAATGTCCTATGGTGAACATCATCTCTGTTGCTCTGCCTCCATCTGGCGGACAAAAAGCGCCACTGCACGCGGCTTTTAATTTATTTTATTATTGTGGTCCGCGGACCACACTTGATCCGAACAGGATCACGGATCAGCAGCGATCCGTTGCACCCCTAGTTCATTGGTTCTAGCTTTCCGGCCTAGACTCTGACCGCAGATAGAATTGTGGTCTGCATGGCTGAGTGGTCCCCCCCCCCCCCTCCTCCAGCCAGCAGCTCAGAGCTATTGGTTCTGTGATTAAGAGTGGTTGAAGTATTGGGCCCCATGGGATGCTGTTTCGAGGCCGCGCTCACCCTCGCCCCACATGGCGAGGGATGTGGGGGTTGTTTATGTGCTAAAGCGCTCATGTGTGGACAGTGTGTGAGTATGTGTTTGTATGTGTCCTTGTGTATGCGTTGCCTACAGTGTGTCTTCATATGTGTGTGTGTGCGTGTATTAGGGCTTCAATTGTTTTGCATGGTGAATACGAGTTAAGGTCCATTCATACCTCACGTAAACTACGGATACGGGTACGGATGAAGCGCTTCACGCGTTCTCTCCGTCGATTACGTACGTAAATTGACACGGATCTGGGGACCTTATGATTACATGCGGTATGTGTGTATACGTCCATGTATTTGTGTGTATGCGTGTATGTACATATGTGCTTGTGTTGCTTACATGCGTCTCCTTGTCCGTCGTGTGTGTGTGTGTCCTTATGTGTGTGTCTGTATGTGCTTGCATGAGTAGTTATATTTGTGCATGTGTCTGATACGTCCATTGTGTGTGTGTTTTCAGAGAATGCGCTTGCATTTGCACGTATGTGTGTGTGTGTGTGTGTGTGTACGCTTCCACATGCAGTACGTCGTGTGTGTGTCTGTTTGCATGTGTGGTTATATTTGTGCATTTGTCTTATACGTCCACTATGTGTGTTTGCAGAGGATTCGCTTGAATTTTGCACGTGTGTGCATGTGTGTGTGTACGCTTCCACATGCAGTATGTTGTGTGTGTGTGTATCTGTGTGTGCTTGCATGTGTGGTTATATTTGTGCATTTGTCTTATACGTCCACTGTGTGTGTTGCCAGAGAATGCGCTTGAATATTGCTCGTATATTTGTGTGCGTGTTGTGTGTGTGGGCTCTAACTCTGCCTGTGTTCCGGTCCCTGAGGGCTGTTTGCAGTAATCTATAGTTTAGATGTGCGGTGCAGAGGGTCCGCGGTGCACAGCAAATCACGCTAAAGAGCCCACTTTAGGCCTTGCATTACCCCGTCATTTTAAAATCATTTTAAAAGGGTACAAACCTGCCGTCTTCCTTTCCTGCACCCCATCAAAGGCAATTAACCTTTCACTGTGCCCCCGACTATTACCATATGAGGCCCGCCGACCTAGAAACAGCTGTGAAGTTGCAGAGGCGGGCAGTAACGCATTACATTTACTTCGTTACAATTCTTTTGTGTACTTTTTTTTACTCTTTGAGCATGTTTTTCACAAGTTACTTTCTACTTTTACTCGAGTAATTTGAGGTGAAAGAAACTACTTTTTGCTGAGATGTCAGCAATTCGATACTCGTTACATTAACTTGGTCTTTAGCGACAACCATTGGGAACTGTTGGCACATGTGTTGGTGCCATATCTCTTTCTCTCTCTGGCTCTCTCTCTCTCGGACGGTCTCGCTATCTCTCTCCCCATCTCTCCCTCTCGGGCTCTCTCTCTCTCCCTCTGTCCACCTTTCTCTCTCTTTATGTCCGTCTTTCTCTCCCTCTCTCTGTCCGTCTTTCTCTCTCTCTTGCGCTAGCTCTCTCTCTCGCTCTCTCACACTTTCTAGCTCTCTCGCTCTCTCTCTCTCGGACGGTCTCTCTCTCTCTCTCAAGCGCTATCTCTCTCCCCAAAACATGTTCTAGTTAACCTGCTCCAGTCAGTGCCCCTGGCCAAGGTACTGGCGCACAATATGGAGTTGGCCCCCAGGCACTGCACACGTGGAGGAAGAATTTCACTGTACATGGATGTGCAGAGATGGCAAAAGTACCAGCATTTCTAAAATACATTTGTGGAAAAACAACTTGAGTAAGACTACAAAGTACTGATCCAAATATCTACTCAAGTAAAGGAAAAAGCTCAGGCTGAGAAATGTACTCAAAAATATTTTTGAAAATGAGGATGAAGTACAAATGAAGTACAAAACCTAAATTTGCCTTAACACTTTACAGGCAATATTTCTTCTTGAGGGGCACACCCAGAGACTACATATTAAATGCTACTGTACTCAGTGCAATACCGAGTACCGCCCCCTACTGACTCATTCACACTATACATGTAGTCCTACCACGTTGTTGCAGAGAAAAAAAAGAGAAAAAAGTAACGTCCCTGTTTTGGGAAAAGTAAGGAGTAGAAGTACTGATATTTTTGTTAAAAAGTTACTGAGTACAAGTAAAAATTACTCAGAGAAAAAAGTACTCCTAAAAGTACAGATACTTGAAAATTCCACTCAAGTACAGTACTTAAGTATCTGTACTTTGCTACTTGCCATCTCTGTGGATGTGTGAGTAAATAAAGAATTAAAGGTTTTTTCTTCTTGTTGTTTTTTTTGTTCAATTTGTTGTCGTTGTAAGTGAATTGACAATTACCTTTCTTCTTCATTAAATACAAAAATCCACGCATTTGTAATTTGTGGATAAAAATAAAAAACATTAAAAACTATATTTTCACGTAATTTATTTGAGCAACGAAAAAAACAAACTAATTTGGTGAGTTTCTGTTGCAGCCCTTCCACATCCCGCCTCTGGGTGGCAGGATGTGAAAGGGGCCGTTTCTGTGTGTATGCGTATACACATATCTCTAGACTTCTTGATTCTTTCGCTAGGTTGTATTTTAATGGAAATGTGTGTGTCTGTGTGAGCATTTCTTTTAGATCGTTTTAGGTATGTGGATATGTGCATGAGGTGTGTGTGTGTGTCTGTGTGTGTATGGACCAACACACCCCTGGGCTATGTACTGCAATATCACCAGCCTGCCTGGTAATAGTGTGCATTCAGGCAATTTGTATAAATTGCACCAATAATACATAGACAATAACAGCAAGGCTTGCACATAGCGAGGGGAGCTCCATACTTATATAGTATATAATATAAGCAGCATCAATACTTTTACCTAAGTAATTTTTCTGGCTACTCTTCCCATATCTGTGAGGTTGACACCATTATAACAATTGTAGTTACCTAAGGGTTAGGTTATGCTTTCAGTCTCGTCGGTTTGTCTGTCAGCAGGATAACTGAAAAAGGTTATGCACTGATCTGGGTAAAAATTCTATACAGTTGTTGGTAATGACCAACGGAACAAGTGAAGAATTTGTAGCCTATAAGTAGCATAATAGTTTGACAACCGATATGAGCTTACAAACTGCGATCACCTCCAGCAAAACGCAGCAGTTGCCTTCACTCTACTGCATGGTACTAACACAGCTCAGATAGTGAGGCGGTTAGCCCTAGGCTCTGCCAAACTGGAGATTGTGAAAATATTCGTCTTTATGACTATAATCAGTACCACGGTACCACCAAGAAGGTGCTCGTGTACCACTGGTAACAAGTGATTAAATGTTGCTGCATTTCCGTAGCCAATAAGTAACATATTAGTATTGTAGTGAATGCACGCGCGGTGCATTCTGGGCCGACACCGTTGACGGTCCTCCACCGGCCAACACGCCTCCTTAAATAGAGTCCGAACTAACCTTGGCAATGGCTGAGTTCAGCTATTGCCGACGTTCTAGTTCCTCTATTCCCAGCTCCTCCACGGGGGGCGCTTTCATTACAGTATGTAGCAGGGCTTGAAAACGAAATTATTTTTTAAAAAGTTTTGTTCCGAACGGTTCAGGCAGGGCTAAGTTTACCGTTTTCGTTCTCGGAACGGTTCCGCCACCAAAATATTGGTCCTGAACCGGTTCGGAACATAAACATTTTGTTCGTTCTTAAAGTTCCTTATATTGTGCAATGTTACATTTAGATATAGTTTATACAAAATATATTCAGTGCAACTGTATTAACGTGAAAACCGGGTTTAAAACACCATTACATTCACTTCCTCGTCTGTCCACAAGATGGAGCCCCAGATGCATGGGGCTTGATGACTGACAGTGAAAGTTGGATGGATGCACAACCGGAAATAGTCTCCCAGACATAGGATATGTTAAAATACATAGAGAACAGAATAAAAAGTTTTTAACCGGTTCTGTGGATTTCATAATGTTCCGTTAAGTTCCGGAACAGTTGAAGAAATGTTTTTTCGTTTCAGTTTCCGCTCCTGTTTTTTTTCGGTTTCCGTTTTTGTTCGTTGAACCGGTTCGGAGCCCTGGTATGTAGATATTTTGGCATCAGTGACCGCATGGTCTTGCCGCAGGTTTGGACTGGGGAGGGGTGTCACACGTGCAGGGGTGAAGGTGAGCACTGGTGTATTCAAATTGAGTTTTTAAAAACCAGCCCCCCCTCATGGCTGAATTAAGAACAGTTAATATAAACATGACGATGCTGCCCACCGGCGTCGTAAAGGCCCATTCATGCCCTATGTGTTACGCAGAGATTGGCAGCAGCGCATTCGATTTACTCAGTTACAATTTTTGTGTGTACTTTTTTTTTTACTTTTGGAGTGCATTTTTACTTTCTACTTTTACTTTTAATTTGAAGAGAAAAAAAAATGCTTTTTTACTGAGATGTCAGCAATTCGCTACTCGTTACATTAACTTGGCCTGAGAGACAGATATAGAGACAGACAAGACAATTGACCGGAAGAGGGAGAGGGAGAGAGAGAGAGAGTGCGAGAGAAAGAGAGAGAGACAGAGAGAGAGAGATGGAGAGAGAGACACAGAGAGAGAGACAGACAGAGAGGGTGAGAGAGAGAGCGAGGAGAGAGAGGAGAGAGAGACACAGAGAGAGACAGACAGAGAGCGAGAGGAGAGAGAGAGAGGGGGTGAGAGAGAGAGAGAGAGAGATTGGAGAGAGAGACGGAGAGAGAGACAGAGAGAGAGAGACAGAGAGAGACAGAAGAGAGAGAGAGAGAGAGCAACAGAGAGAGAGAGACAGAGATAGAGAAGAGAGAGAGACGGAGAGAGAAACAGAGCGAGGAGAGAGAGAGACAGAGAGAGACAGTCAGAGAGAGAGAGGAGAGAGAGAGGGGGGGTGAGAGAGAGGAGAGAGAGAGACGGAGAGAGAGACAGATGGAGAGACAAAGGTGAGAGAGAGCGACAGAGAGAGAGAGAGACAGAGGGAGGAGAGAGACAGAGAGCTAGAGAGGAGAGAGAGACAGAGACAGCGGAAAGAGAGACAGAGAGAAAGACAGAGAGAGACAGAGAGAAGGCAGACAGTTAGACAGCAGGCAGGTGTTGGGACCGGCTGTGTCAGGTCGTCATGCTGCTGAATGATGGATGAGTGGACGGCCACCATGGCAGGGCCTTATTGAGACAGAGCATGGAGCTTCCCCCACACATACCATGGCCGGCACGCACCAGCGCTAAGCTGCTAACTCAGGCTAGACAGATAGTCGGGGTGCAACGGATCGCTGTTGATCCATGATCCCGCTCGGTTCACGTGTGGTCCGCAGTCCACGTGCGGACCACAATAATAAAATAAATTTCGCCAGATGGAGCCAGAGCAACACAGATACCATCGGACATTTACACATAGAGATGTGCAATGAAAGTTAGTGCACTTTAACTTCTTCTCCATGTTGTTTAGGAAGATGAGGATGTGCACTGATTATTGCACTTCATGTCATGTCACTCAGACACTCTGTCTCATGGAAGATATGTGCACTTTAAGCGGTTTTTACAGTTTTTATTTTTAAAAGATATTATCCCGTCTTCTTGAAATTTATTTCAGAAATTTTGTTTTAATAAAAAAAAGAGAAACGGTATATTTTCTGTGATCCGTGAGTTCTGATCCGAGAATTGGCCCGAACCGTGAGTCTCTTGATCCGTAGCACCTCTAACCCATAGGCAGACAAACAGCTAAACGTGCTAATTCAGGATACTCGGTAAACTCGGGTTTCAGTAGGTGAACCTGAGGAAGGATCGAACTGTCCGAACTCAAAACAAAGACATGTCCGCGCGTTGCAGTGTCTCGGCGGTGTGCCGCCGTCAAACTTGAGCGCAGGCTTCGCTCTCAGCCACGGGATCGTGTGCTGCTCGCCGGCGCCCCCTGTGAGGCCCTCGGGCGACGTTGGAGGCAGCTTGGTTTGTGGATCCCTGGCTCCAGGGGGCCCAAAGTCCGTGGCCCGGTGCAGCATCCATCACTGAGAATACTGTTTTATTTAATAACAAATGGTTATGTGACAAGAGTCATCTGACTGAATGACAGATAGTTAACTTCTGAGGCGACGACATCAACGACCAAAGATCAATGAAGCCAAGGTTAAGTGGTGCGTGTGGGCACGGGAGGGGGCACGGGGAGCATCGAAGGACCTCGTTCACTAGCGCTAGTCGCGGCACTAATGAAATAAAGCTGATTGTCATCTGGCCGGATTGAAGCCGATTTTACATTCCAGTCGCACCACGGCCGACATCCTCTGCGGACACGAATGGTCGTGCGTTCGTCTCAGGGACGAGGAGTACGCCTGTGTGGCCCCAGTCATGCACACCCCGCCTGCACACAAGTACATGTGCAGAATTATACACACACACGCGATAAGTTCAATGAATAATTAAACACACGGCAATCCATTATGATTATCCGTAAAGAGAACATCCTGTTGGTGCCTTATCAGGCAGTTAGCCTAATCCAAAACTGCCGGGGCCGGGCAACTCTATTAGCGACCGCATGTCGCGCCCACACTTCCACTTCAGAGCGCGTCACGCCTCGAACGAATGTTTGAAACACGGATGGTTGACAGTTATACGTGGGGGGGCAGGGGGAGGGACGCGGCTAAAAACGTAATCCCCCAAATATTCAAGCTAGGTTTACAAGTTGTATCTAAACGTTAAAACAGGCTCACTGGTAATTAGGATGTTTGCAAATTAAGCTTCCATAATATAACAAGAAGCACTTACGCTAGGTTTCCACTACAGAGTGTCATTTTTCCGTACGGTACCGTACTTATATTTTCCGCCCGGATTCTGTACGGTATAAAAACAGCGGTTTCCATTGTGGCCACTACGGCATGTGGTACTCGCGCGTGAACAAACAACGCACTTTGCCAGAATCTGGAGTTGGCCCCCAAGCGCTGCCCACATGGCTACCCACCATGCAGGGTCACTGAATGGAGCTGCACACGCGTTTGTTGTTGTGTGTGTGGGTGTGTGCGTGTGTTTGTCCGTGTGCCGGACCGGGATGAGTTCAGAAAGACATTGAAAAGGGCGAAAGAGAGAAGTGAACACACACAAACAACAAACACGCGTGCACGAGGCCACTTCTGTAAAACATTTGAATATACATATATTATTCCGCCTTTGATGCCCTGGAGCGCACAGTCCGCCGATTGCTCAGCGATGTTGTCAATCACTGAGCTCAGGGACCCGGCGTACGGGGCGTGCGGAAAAAAACGGAATAAATGATTTTCTGGTCTGTACGGTAGTGGACGGTACAGTTTCTGTACGGAGTTCAATGTAATGGAGAATACCATGACGGTTACAACACGTTTGTTTTGCTCACGGAATCCGTACGGAGCTGCGGAGGACGTACAGAAGAAAGAAAACTCTGTAGTGGAAACCTAGCGTTAGAGAGTGTAAACCTGCAACAATGCCATGGGGTCACCGATGCCAAAACATCTCGATGCTCTGGAATCCAATACCTACAATGTAAATTACAATGACGTCTGTTCAGTAGTAAAAGGTTTTGTTGCAATTTAAATGTGGCAAAAAAATGAAGCACGCTTCAAGTACCTGGATGGTGCACGTTGAAGGCCGACATACGAAGCCCGAACATCCAATAACGACACAGTATGGTTTGATTGATAGCGTCGTAAACCAATCAGGACAAGACAAACTTTGATCAAGCTCAAAGCTAAGTGAGGGGAGACTTAGGGAGGAAGGTTTCGAGACCTGTCAAAACGATGGCTGGAGATATATTGGCTGTGTCCGAAATCGCTCCCTATTCCCTATATAGTGCACTATATGGGGCGCACGCCATTTTGTAAGGGTGTCCGAATTCTCCATGTACCCTATAGAGTGCACTGAAAGTATTCCACAATGTACCGCGAAAAGTAGTGAGCATCGGATGTACCCTAGACAAAGCAATATAACCCATAATGCATTGTGAGACGTTTTAAAAATGACCTAAACTTCAAAGAAATGACACGGCGGTAGTAAAGAACGACCGACTGTGGCAAATCGTTATAAATGTAAGTACTTTTGACTTTTTCTGATGATTGTTAAATTTTATAATTATATTTTTTATAATTATATTTTATAATAATTTTGACAGCACTAATTCTAGTGTCCGAAATCTCGGCTGTTGCTGTTGAGTGCGCTATAAGTGAGTGCACTATATGGGGGTTAGGGAGTAGGGGATAGCGAACTAATTCGGACACAGCCAGAGGCTATTAGAAAATGTTTAAATATGTTTTATGTATAACTTCAATATTTCTGACAGCCCCAGTCTTCCTTGACTGAGTTTCTTAGCCCCTCGGTAGCACTTCATAATACGTGTCCGCATTTGAACATTAGTTACGCATTAGCTAAGCATTAGTTAACCATCATTTCAACCTTAGTTAACCCTTACTTAAGCATTACATCTTAATTATTCCGCATTACTTAATCATTAACTAATGATTTTCAGACCAGCCCTCACGCATTAAGCACGGCTTCAGACCTGGCATGACCAGACCCAACACACCGTAAACCAGATTACGGTCTGAAAATCATTAGTTAATGATTAAGTAATGCGAAATAATTAAGATGTAATGCTTAACTAAGGGTTAACTAAGGTTGAAATGATGGTTTAACTAATGCTTAGCTAATGCGTAACTAATGTTCA
>OMKY01187439.1:3374-13553 GCA_900302395.1 Bregmaceros cantori
CTCCTTGTTTTTCACGAGCCTCCCCCCACCTTCTGTACTTGTCTCTTCAGAGGAAGGGGGATTCGGCTCCGATCAAACGATTTATCACCCGGTCACTCATCGGAGCACAGAGATCCACTACCCTACCTCTATCTTTGAGAACCTGAGAAGCTCTCGGAGCAACAGATTTCTCGCTACTGTGTCCTCTACTGAGAGGTTCAGGAGATATTTCGTCCCCACGGTGATCAGACTTTTCAATGGACGGTGTACTCAATAGACGCCTCTCTGGATATGCTGGACATGTTTGTGACTAACTGTTATGTTGCTGTGTTGTATTGTTGGTGGTGCTGTGTTGAATTGTCTGTTGTTTTTACGCGATGGCAATTAAATTTCCCCATTGGGGATGAATAAAGTAATCAATCAATCAATCAATCAATAATTATTAGAAATCGTGCATGTCTTATTAATGGATTTGTGTCTACAAGTGAATTGGTCTTCAGTTCCTGCATGCTCAGTTGAACCAACCTGCCTAGGGAGATGGACATCTGGCGCGGCCAGCCACCTGAGATGACTATGCAGTAGCACTGCATATCTGTCCAATTAGGTTGTAGTAGTTAAAACTGTTAACTCAAGTATTTACTGTTGGACGTTGTCTTTGTCTGCCATACCTACCTCAACGCTCTTACCCGAGCACGAGGCCTCGTCTGTCATACCTACATCCACACTCTTAACCGAGCCCCAGGCTACGCCTGAAATGCCTACCTAGCAGTTAGCCTCAACAACAGGCAGTTTTTAGCTTCAACAACACACTGCTTCAACAACCTTTTAGCTTGAAGCTTTTAGCTTCAATAACAGATAACATTTAGCTTAATTCCAGATAGCATTTCACTTCAAGTAGTTAATGGCTGTGTTGTTCCCAAACATGTTCAAAGAACGTAGTTCATGAACTACTTTGTATTTTAGCTGAACGTGAATGAGACATTCAATTATGCTTGATGAACGCATAATTGTGCATGCACTCCTTTTTGAGGTTATTATAGCTGTAATTTACCAGTAGTTGAGGATTTCTTCATAACAGATTTCAAAAGCTTTCCAAGCAAAAACACAGAAAACACACAAAATCTAACACAGTTCCTAATCTAACACAATGTTAAAACAGGTAAATATTCTCTTTTGTTCTGCTTGTACAACATCAATAATGTTGACAAATAATGTTGACAAATTATAGGTGAGAGCAACGTAAAAAAGGACTAGCAAATAACTAAAAAGTTCATTTTTGGGAACCACCTGTTAATAGTTCAAACATTGGTTAATGGTCTATTAAAATGATGGCCGTACTTGGTCAGGTCTTCTTGAATGAGCATGCGGTATCCAGTGGGAGCTGTGCAGAAGGTTGTGATGGGGAAAGTAGACAAGATCTATGAACACAACATTGACATCATTGCACTGACAGTTGACTGCCAAACAAAGCATCAAGAATAATTAAGTACTTGTTGCCTTAAACTCTACGGACACATCAAGCGATCCGCAAATAGGTCTGACAAATCTCTGCCTTGAAGGATTAGTGGTCGGCAAGAGAAGTAGAGGAAGAGAACCCAAAAGATGGCGTGACAACAACGAATGGTCAGGACTTGACCTGCAAACCCTCAACAGAATGACAGTGAACTGGAGCTGCTGGAGGAAGCCGACTCATGTTGGTGCACAGTCTGCTACAAGCAGAGAAAGTGAACTATGATGTTGCCTTGGAGTATAGAAAAAGCAAATGTTCTGTAATTGGTATTAATACCAACAGAACACAAACTGACGCATCACACTCAACTAGACAGTCCAGTCGGTCTTGACCAGACAAATCAGATTGTCAAATTCGGGCGGTCCAACCAGCGCCCCCGTTAAGGCGGGCCTTGTTTGAATCTAAACATGGGCCTCCATGCCACGCCTACTACGCAGTGATTTGATAACTTCATTTGATTGACACTTTTTCTGATCAATCCAGATCAAATAATCATTGTTCAATAATTTGAACAATAATTTGTTCTGGCTTCTTGTCTGTAGTGGGGAGAGCTCTACCTGCAGGACAGTAGGGCAATGGAAGCGCTGCAGGCGGTGTACAAACACGCAGGCTCCCTGAATCCACGCAGCGTACAAACTGCTCCAGGCGGTTTTGGCCCAGCCCGTGTCTGACGTGTTCCAGAGCACATCACCAGGTGTCAGGTCCAACCAGAACCTACAGAACCACAGAAGAACAATCCATCATATCATAAACACAGCTTGTGGTACCAAGTTGTGGGGAGGAGTAGGAAGCGGTTTATCGGGTATATACAAACTAATGCTAACCCATTAATGCCATTATCGCAATGTCATAGAAAAGAATACCACATTCAGCACCGTTTTTCCATCGTTATTGGATAGGATTAGTTGGAAACTGGATTGAAGAGATCGGGGGTAGACATTGCAGACAAGTCGACGAGCGTAGTCGACGAGCGTAGTCGACGAGCATAGTCGAACTCGCGACACTGCTGACACTGCGGTAGACGCAGCGCCACTAACATGAATGGGGTCGCGTTGGGTGCGGTGTCCATAACCACTCGGGCAACGCGGACCCCTAAAAAAAATACCACAGTTAATGTAATAACCCTCCCCACCACCTGGAAAAAGGGTGTGGCGTGTGCTGTAGGAAAGAGGGGGATCTGATTGGCCGGTAGAAACGGAGCAGAGGATCAGATTTTTTTAATTCGATGGACTCCAGACCCAAACGGACATTCGTGTGATGCGTGGACGATTTGTTTGGTTTGGCTTGCCAGGCTACGCAGGCCCTGCTGCTGCACGCTGTGCTGGGCTCCCACAGGATGTTTTAGCCCCACTGCTAGCAGGATGTTTTTAGCCCCAATGCTAGCAGGATGTTTTTAGCCCCACTGCTAGCAGGATGTTTTTAGCCCCACTGCTAGCAGGATGTTTTTAGCCCCACTGCTAGCAGGATGTTTTTAGCCCCACTGCTAGCAGGATGTTTTTAGCCCCACTGCTAGCAGGATGGTTTTAGCCCCACTGCTAGCAGGATGTTTTTAACCCCACTGCTAGCAGGATGTTTTTAGCCCCACTGCTAGCAGGATGGTTTTAGCCCCACTGCTAGCAGGATGTTTTTAACCCCACTGCTAGCAGGATGTTTTTAGCCCCACTGCTAGCAGGATGTTTTTAACCCCACTGCTAGCAGGATGGTTTTAGCACTGTGGGGCTCTGCCCGGCTGCCAACAGCGAGACGCGGTCCCCACTAGCAGAGAGTCCCGCTCGGCCCGGCCGTCAGCAGCGATTCGCAGTCCCCGCTAGCCGACTGCTTGCAGAGAGTCTGGCGAGTGCACAGAGGATGTTTCGAGAGAGAGTCAATGCCGGTGTTGTCAATAATTTCACATTTCTGTGAGATTAATCTAGAATAAACATTTAAAATTTGCACCACTAATAAAAGATAAATTATAAATGTCATTACGAACATCAAATATTAACATTATGTTCTGTTTGAGGTCACTGACTTTCCGTTGACTATGTGGCCCATGCCGTAGCTGCAGTGACTGTGTTGAGCCATCTTGGGGGCGCCGGTGGTGCCGCTGGTGAAGAAGATGCACATTGGATCATGGCTAAGGGTCTCCACACACTCCTGGTCACTGCTCACCTGTCTGAATAACACACTTCATGTTGATGTATTTACCAAGACTGACCTGGAAAGTCAAATATGCCTCATTATTTTTTAAATGGCAGGTTAAGGTTTTGATAAGTTTTTAAAATAAAATGTTTCCTTTCCAATAATAAATAACTTTAGGGGCTGGCCCCGTGGTGCAGCAAGTGAAGACCGCTGCCCCAATTATTGTCTGGTTACTGTACCTTAGACCACAGCACATGCAGTGCTGTGAGATTACTTTCCCTCACAGTCATATACTGCACGTCCACTCGTCCTCGCCCTTTCACACCAACGCCGCCAATAAAGTTACAAAACAAATACAAAAAAAGAAAATAAGAAGAAGAAGGTGAAAATTAAACAGCAATAAACTAGAAGCACTCAGAGATTGCAGACCTGCGCCATAGTGGTACAAAGAATCTTACTTGTAGTACTATGCTCAAGTCAGCCATATCACTGCAAAAGGAATAACCGCATTATAAACTGGGACAGCACAAGGATTGTCACGTCAACAGATACTAAAGGGACATACAGACATAGAATAGGGTGGATTGCCCTAATGTGGACCTGGCAGTTGCCGAATGTGAGTCAGTGAGATGTAGTGTTGAACTTAATGTTAGACACATTATCATACGATAGTTTCACTGACATTCATTAGTTTAGGGAGGAGCCAGAGCCACTTGAACTTAGGTGTTCCACATTAGGACAATCCAGCCTATATGGTTTTGAAAATACATAAATGTGGAGAATCCATAGTAGTGGCTTTGAACACACAGTAAAAGCTACTACTGACCTCATGAGGTCATGCAGAGTTCTCCAGCCCTGTCTGTGGTGTGGAGGGTCAGACACCAGGATCTTGGAGGTGAGAGCGGGGCAGTGGGCGGAGACCTGGTCTACCAGGAGAGCAGAGGCCTGATCGGCCACCACACACTGCGCTCCTGAAGCCTGAAGTCGGTGCAGGATGTCTGGAGCCGTTAGCTGGGTCGTCCCTGGCAGAAGGACCAGGCCTGGTAAAACAAGTAGTAGTTGATCAGCTTAACAGCTCCTAGGAGACAGGCATCATGTTCCCTTACTGCAGTTTATAATATGTTTTTCTGAACTGGATGTGTCTGATATCCAGTGTTGGGCAAGTTCACTTTCAACATGAACTCAGTTGAGTCCTTGTAAAATTAACTTGTTATTCATAGGTCATTATTTTGAACTATGAAAAGGTAGTTCCCCAAAATTAAATATTCAGTTCTCTTTTGTTCTTTATTTAAGCGGTCAGCTATCATTTTAAAGCAGGTGTCTCTCAGGTTAGTGTTGATGATGTTTTCCTGGAAGGACTAAGGTCCTCAGGTAAGTGTTGATGATATTTTCCTGGAAGGACTAAGGTCCTCAGGTAAGTGTTGAAGTTTTCCTGGGAGGTCTGAGTGTCCTCAGGTTAGTGGTGATGAGTTTTCCTGGGAGGTCTGAGGTGTCCTCAGGTTAGTGGTGATGAGTTTTCCTGGGAGGTCTGAGGTGTCCTCAGGTTAGTGGTGATGTTTTGTTTTCCTGGAGGGATTAAGGTCCTCAGGTTAGTGTCGATGATGTTTTCCTGAAGGGACTAAGGTCCTCAGGTTAGTGTTGATGATGTTCTCCTGGAGGGACTAAGGTCCTCAGGTTAGTGGTGATGATGTTTTCCTGGAGGGACTAAGGTCCTCAGGTTAATGTTGATGATGTTTTTCTGGAGGGACTAAGGTCCTCAGGTTAGTGTTGATGGTGTTTTCCTTGAGGGACTAAGGTCCCCAGGTAAGTGTTGATGGTGTTTTCCTTGAGGGACTAATATCCTCAGGCTAGTGTTGATGATGTTTTCCTGGAGGGACTAAGGTCCTCAGGTTAGTATGTTCCAGGTTCATTACATCAGTACCTGTGCGCAGACAGGCGATGTTCACCAGCCACCATTCTGGAACCCGCGGCAGCAGCAACAGGACGCGGTCCTGTGGGCGCAGCTCACAGACCTGTGAGAGGACGTTGGCCACTTTCCTGGAGAGGACGCCCATCTCCTCAAAGCCCCAGCGAGTCTCCCTCTGATCATCATCCACCCACCACAGAGCGGGGTTTGATCCTCTCCCCCCAGCCTGTACACATATTAGTTCAGGGGTTCGATCATCAAGTGCTCATTGATCAGAATCAGCTTAATTCACCACATTTGCTTATACAAACAGGATACACACATTAATAATTTAGAATTGGACACAGTATAAATGAGTTTGGCGGGTAGTTACGGTACATTTTTGAATTGTAAGAGGACTTCTGGTGCCAGTCAATTCGCTGTGGTCTGACTTATTTTTTCAACTTTATCTAGCAAGCAGATTTTGAAACTGAGTGAGTTTTGGGTGACAAAGATGACTTTACACAGGCAGCGATACAGACCCAAGAAATGTGTTTACAAAGGGCAGGACAAAATGGCAGCATTCTACTTTTGGTGTTTAAACTTGTCTATACTCTTTGCTGAAGACACATGAGTATAAGGCCTAAGGAAATGGTTCAAACATCATTTCAGGTCATATTTTATCAGATATCATGGTTTCTTAAAGCCCGCTATAAATGCCTTCAAAGCCTGCATTCATGAAGAGCCACAATGGACCAAGACCACAATTACCTTTTCCTTCCCTGTCCACTTGTCGAGGACATCTCTGGCAAAGTTAAAGTGCTTCGGAACATCGGGAGGTCGAAACTCTTGCCGGAAAACTTCGAAGTCTGTGAAGTTTTTGGGAAGAATATGGAGCCATCTGCTGGTCAGGAAGCGGGTGGACACTCCCAGGATCCTTAATGGCTTCATCTAGAGGAGAAGATCAAACATGTCTTTGAACTTCGCAGTGACTGGTATTACAGTACAATAGCAAGATATTGTAATGGGAGTGAGCTGGGGGAATGCACCTGAATGCAGGTCGACAACAGGCTATGCTCAGCCCATTGCCAAGCTTCATTCAGTTTCCATTTATAGGGCCGTGTCGGTAACCACCAAGTGACTAACGGTGCCCACAATGCCCCACTACTACAATATTTTGTGGTAATCTTATAGACCAGGGGTGGCCAACCCATGACTGGCGATGTGGGGCTCTTTGCATGTAGTCCTGTGGCTCTTTGCCCCCCAATTTTTCTGGGTCAGTTGGTTAACTGAGTTGTGTTGATATGAAGTGTCCTTTTTTTTTTGGTTATTTTTTGGGCGCAAGCGTCGTTTTTCATTCTTTATTGAGAGAGTGGCAGGATTAAATCAGAAATTAGGATGAAGAGTCGGGGAAAGGCATTGCAGAAAAGCCGGAAAGGGGATGGGATCCGTCAAGAATAATTGATGTTATATATATAAACATATAACTGTGCATTCATATAAATCTCTCCCTCGCTCTAATCCACACACTCGCTCTTATTATTAACAAAAACCCACGGCGCTGCTCGACTTGTGGTCTGTGGGGACGCGCTCTATAATCACTCTGCCACCGTGCGACCCTAAAGTGTCCAAAGTGCCCCCAAAGTGGGCTATGTTCGCAACATTTATGTGCCTATGTGCCGATGTGGCTCTTTGCTGTAACATAGTCAGATATGTGGCTCTTGGTCTCCAACTGGTTGGCCACCCTGTTATAGACTGGAGAGAACATATCCTGGCGAGCCAGAAGCAACGCATCGTCCACGCATCACACATCGCTAGACGCTTGCATTGGGTCTGGTAAGACCAGGGTTGGAAAACATTTTTTAAAATGTGTCAATCAAATCGTGTTATCCAGTCACAGTGCAGTAGGTGGGACAACCAAACTCCATCCACGTGTCGCGTAGCCTGTACAAACTGATTGATTTTGTACCGACAGCGAGCCTGATTTTCCCAGACCCAACGCAAGCGCCTAGCGATGTGCGATGCGTGGATGATGCGTTGGTTCTGGCTCGCCAGGCTAGAGAGAACCAGTGATCTTTTAGACAAGCTCACGTTCCACAACTGTGGCTGGTGCCAGCCTGACCTCACGTAAATGCCCCATAGTTCTACCCAAAGCATCTTCGGCAGTATCTGCTGACGAGATGTGTCCAAAAGGAAAGAGCTGACCTGCTAAATTACTGGGTTTTGGCACTAACTATTGTTTATTTAGCCGTGTAAATGTCAGTATGAACAGACAAGATGTCCTTACAACAGCAACAGTTTGATAACTTTGAGTGTGTATGCGAGTACTGCTGTCAGTGCTCAGTTTTTGAAAGGCAGATGCGCCAGCAGCAGCCGCGGAAATACGTTGTCATGCATGTGCAAACAATTGGGTTTTTAATAATAGCGCTTGTGATTTCCGGTGTTCCCCACCCTTTTGTTGTCATCCATTTGCCCTTCCATTAGCCGTAAGGCTAACCTAACCTTTTTGGGATTCGAACCTTATCTGGATGGAGTTATCTCGGAGTGGTGAGTCCCCCCCTACACACACACGCCAACAGTAACATTACAGGTGAATTGGCAGTACGCAATGAATGTCCTTATAATACGAACAGAGTTTGACATCTTCATTGTCCATGACACGCTTCGGGGGTTTCAAGTTGTCCATTGCGTTGCCATGCATGGAGCGCATAGTGGACAGTAATGCCACCCCAATTAAATACTTCAATCTTTGTTCACATTATAATGACTGTACACGGCCACTAACGAGGTATTGACGTTAGCGGCACCTGGAGCTGCCCATAATAATGTGCACACTGTGCCACGAGACCGGAAGAACTTTGCACAATCCGGAAGATCCGGAAGTAAAGCGGAAACGGCTCGTAAACTTTTTTTTACTGCACACAAGTAAACAAACGAAAGGGCGACGGCCGGGTAAACTCAATAACACAATAACACAATAACACAAAACATAATGAACATAAAACAAAAAACAACTCACCGCGATTAGGTGATCTCACAGGCCAAACATCAGGCGATCTCACAGGTCGGAGATCAGTTGAAACTCACAGGTCGGAGTTAGTTTTTGGTGCAAATATATAACTCACGCCTATCAAGACAATCACATTATTAGCGTATAAACCGTGTGAACACTGGCGTCTAAATGACGCATAAACTCTTCTGCAAAACAACGTTCGGTGGCGCGTCAAAGTCTATACATAGGTTTGCGCTAGTAAGCCTTAACGTCCTCGTTCATTGTTAACGAAAGGCGACGTATGTTTTGACGTGCATTAATGCGTGATGACGCACTTAAGATGTCCTCTGCGAGCTGGGTGACGTGGTTGGCTATACGGTCTGCCAAACACATGTTTATTTCAGGAAAGTACAGTAAACTAAATATAACCCACAATTCCGGAGACAGCGATAGTGCTAATGTGCTCACTTTGCACAAATGTAATGAATGTTTGTTGTTGCTATTGAAGTAAAATTGAAAATAAATGCTTGGGGCTGGATTGCATGCAGGCTGATGCCATCTTTCAAATGCAATACTTGGAGTAAAAGGATACAAATGCTATATAATAATGTTTCCATTTGTACTACGAGTCATAATATTTCACTATCTCTGTAGCAGAATGGAATTTGCACCAAAACGGATCATCCTTTTCAACAGGTGCCAATCAATCCACTGTTGTTTTGTTTGAAGTTGAGGTGACATAACTTGTGTATGAAATTGTCAAAAATGTGATTTTTTTTGCATATAAATACATAAAAACTATTTTAGAGGGTTAGAAAATCTCCCAACAACGTGTAATAGCCATGTTTGAGGCTAAAATAGATAAATGAACAAAACAATCACATTTATTACGTTGAAACTGCAATTATTATTAAACCGAAGAAGCTGCTTGAATATGCCGACAGCGCCACCACCACCACCGCTGCTGCCTTCCGAGCAAGCAGTGCGGACTGGAAGAGAAAGAGAGACTTGGAGGAGACAGGCGGCATTGGAGACTTTTAGTTGCTGCACTTGTTCCAAACACCCGGCGAATTCCGGATATGACGATACAGCGGACCGTGCATCTTGCTCGCACGGGCTAGCCGACAGCCTAGCCGGCGGGACTCACGATGTATGGCGAATGCAAAGTCCGACTGACGCTAGGTTTCCACTACAGAGATGTTTCTGTACGGTACGTATACGGTCCGTATACGGCCCGTATACGTGAGCAAACAAACGTGTTGTCACCGTTGTAGCGTGCTCCATTGTGCTGAAATACGTGCCGTAGACGTACGGTCCGTATACGGACCGTACAGAAAATCATTTATTTTGATTTTTCACCGCACATATACGGTACGTACTGGGGGCGTGGCTGTGTGCTCAGTGATTGACAGCAGCGCTGATCAACGGACTGATCAGCGGACTGTGCGCTCCAGTACATGAAAGGCGAAGATATATATTCCAAAGTTTAAACCGAAGCGGCCTCGTCCACGCGGCTTTGTTGTGCGTGTGTGTGCGCGCGTGTGTATGCATGTGTGTGTCACGCACACACACACACACACACACACGTATACACGCACGCACGCAGACACGCGCATTTCTGTCGTCGCAGCCTCCTGTCTATCCCCCCCGGCACACAAAACAGGCAGATGCACACACAAAAGTCCCGTACAC
>OMKY01187458.1:4992-17503 GCA_900302395.1 Bregmaceros cantori
GTGGAAGTCTATGGTTCTGAAAGAGTTAATAATATACAATAATATGTGCTGGCCAGTAGCTCAGTCGGTTAGGCAGTGCACTGGAAAGCACGCATATGCCTTAATGGCGCGGTGAGTCGGTGGTTCGAATCCCACCACCGATGTATTTCCCGCATGTCTGCCCCCCATCTTCACCTGTTTCCACTAACCCTAATAAATAAAGCTTGGAAAATGTCTGAATGGGCTGGAAAAAACATTAAAAGTGTTTAAAATAGTTTCGTGAACTTATAATGTAGAGTCATTCTAAAAATACCTCTTGACGTCTTTGGAAGTAAGTATGTGTTTACTTTAGGAAGTCTGTGGAAGTCTATGGTTCTGAAAGAGTTAATAATATCCAATAATATTTGAACTTATTGCAATAATATTGCACGTATTGTGCTGCACTGTTGATTGGTTGGATAGGCAGAGCGCTGCAAAGGACATGTATGGCACAATGGTGATGTCCGAGTCTGGGGTTTGCTTCTATCAGAAAGTCCTGGAAATTATTTTTTTAGACAAAGTAGAAAAATACTTCTAATAGCATGAAGTAACTGGAAAATCTACAGTAACGCAGTATTTGTATGCAACTTGCCTGTTGCCACCTCTGATTAAAAGCAGCTCCATTGCCCTGCACATCCTCCTGTATAATGAACAATAAAACTAATAAGTATGTTTGGGGGCAAGCAGCTGATAATGATCATTTATATTATTGATTTATTTATATTATTGATTTATAATAATGTCCCTAGTATTGCCTTTGGCATGCATCTTTCTTGCTAACCTAACAACCTTGTGTAGAGAGTATGTGGTCCTGTAAAGCGATGCCCTCAATTGTTGTCCTGTGTAATGCTTCTGCTTCTGTAATGCTTGTACAATGCAACAAAGTTTGTACCACGCAACCTTTCGCATTACGATTAATGAATCAATCTGAATTCATATAATATATGATTAATAAATAGATATACTGATTCAATTATTAGTTATTCATTTATACTTTTCTTTTTCCATTTCATTTGTGGGCCGTTAAGACTTTTTTTCAGCTGTATTTAGGATTAGCTGGAAACGGGTGAAGAAGAGGGAGGAGATATGAGCCGAAGATATGGAATATCTTTGTAGTGCATTGTCTTAACCGAGTCAGCAACCGCGGTGCACATCGTTCATACATTTTCAAATGGTTGTGTATTTGTATTTGTATTTATTTAATGACCACACAGCCAGGCTGGTGGAATTCATTTTCGTTACAGCATGTTGCAGGTTCCCTACATTGAACATTTAACATATGGACACAGACACAGTCGTGCAAACAGAACAAACACTTAACAGGAGCGTCGTGATAGTTCTTGGTTATTGTAACTTTTTGTAGCGTGAGGTTCTGGAGGCAATTGACCAGTACCGCCTCCTAGAGGGCAGTAGCTGGAAGGCAGAATGTGCAGGGTAGGTGGGGTCTGAGATAATCCTTGTTTATGGTGGAGAGATTGAAGAGATGGGATGATGGGAGATGAGGCTGATGATTTTGGATGCTCTGTAATTTCTTTGTGCTGGGCATTTCAGGTTTTGTTAATAATCAGAAACACGTCCGGACATGGGAGGGTTAAGAGGCGTTGCGGCTGTATGAAATAAAGAACTGGATACGTTCCCTCTTGTCACACCAGCTATACTTGGAACTCACACCTTCACATGCGCGTTCCACGGTGTTTCGCTGCCTGCAAGGTGACCATGGAAGGTGACAGAAGATAACGCGCGCACACACACACACGCACGTAGAGACACGCAGACACACACACGCGTGGAGACACACCTGCAGAATCTCACACGCACAGACGCACACGCACACACCACGCTTCCAATTCTCCATCTACGCTAAAAAAAAAAAAAAAAGGTGCACAAGTTGCACATCCGCAAGGGAGGTCACGCTCCGCGGTGCTCATTGTATTCCTACGATGACTCATCACATCGTTCGGCGCGCACGGGGTGAGGGAGGAAGGGCGCGGCGGGGGATGGGGCAATCACGCGTCAGAAACCACGGCGGTGGTTAAACGCCTGGCGTATTGCGGTACCGCCGGCCGTGTCCATCTAGCCAACGCACGGGTCGTCTGCTAGGCCGTTCCGCCTCGTAAAACTTTCACAATGCAGGCGCGCGCAGACACACATTCGCGCACACGCCAAAGTACATAACCATCCATCTCTGTGATCGTCGCTTCAATGACGTCCTTTTTTTTTATTTATTCATTTTTTCATTGTATTTTTTTGTTAATGCGGAACGCAGACCACGCTATTTCAGTCCGATTTTTTGGCCTGGTGGACACATTGCGAGCGGTCGTGTGTCCGCCGTGGCATAATTTTGATTGATGTGCACGGTTACGAACAACGGGCAAATTTCCCTTACGGAGACGTGATCGTATATCAGAGATCTGCCATCCTCAACCCACCAAAGGCTGATGGAGGAAGACCGAGAAGGAGAGTAAAGGGTCATTTATACTCACTGCAGATAAAATGCCCTACGTGAATGCGCTTGTCCATCAATCTCGAACGTTGTTCGACACAAGGTTCAGTGCGGTTGACTCCGTTGTGCAGAATTACAGATGACGGCTACAATTGAAGATGGCGCCGGCAGATTAAATGGCAAGAGGTCACGTTTGTTTAGGGCTGTACAATTTAGCTTGAAAATAAAATCCGGATTTCTATCCCATTTGATTCTGATTTTCAAAGAAAGAAAAATAAATAAAAATATTAGCCAGTAGGGGGCGCTGATGTACCGAGTACAGTCCCAGTTAATAAGTGGATTTCATTTAGTCCCAAGATATAAGATACATTAGGCTAGTTGTTAATTTATTCGAGAAATAACATTGACAAACTAACATTGAAAAAATGCATTTTACATACAATTTTATTTGTAGTACTTTGTACTTTATACTTTCAAAAATACTTTTGAGTACATTTTAGAGCATGTACTTTTTACTTTCAAAAATACTTTTTGAGTACATTTCTGAGCCTGTACTTTTTACTTTACTTGAGTAGCTATTTGGATCAGTACTTTGTAGTCTTACTCGAGTTGTTTTTTTTACAAATGTATTTTACTCTTACTCAAGTAAGAAATCCCGGTACTTTTGCCATCTCTGGTGAAACCCATATGAATGCGGACAGTTCTCAGACAGCCTGAAAGCAGGTCAGGATATGAGTCAGTGGTTCAGGGCATGGGCATCTTATATAGTCAGCAGACAGAACAAACTGATGTATAATGCAATAGGGTTCGACACGTCACACGCACAAGACGCGTATAGACATGACCTAGAAAACACAACCCTTTCAACTAGCGTTACATAAACCAAAAACACCTACGTGTCCATAAGAAGAGATGGCAAAAGTACCCAAATTTCTTACTTGAGTAAGAGTAAAATACATTTAGGAAAAAACAACTTGAGTACCACTACAAAGTACTGATCCAAATATCTACTCCAGTAGAGTTAAAAGTACAGGCTCAGAAACGTACTCAAAAAGTAATTTTTGAAAGTAAAAAAACAGGGTCTAAAAATTACTCAAAGGTATTTTGAAAGTATAAAGTAAAATAATAAAATTGCATTTAAAATGCATTTTTTTTCAATGCTAGTTTTACAATGTTTGAAAGTTTGAATAAATTGTTAAAAACGTAGCCTAACTTACTTCACTTAAGGTTCATAAATCCCACTGCCAAACATTGAAATTAACATCTGTAGGCATTACCGCCCCCTACTGGCTCAGTCACATAACTCATATCCCTACCACCTACCCTCGGCAAAAAAGTAACAAGCCTGTTTTGGGAAAAGTAAGGAGTAGAAGTACAGATATGTTTGTTAAAAATCTACTCGGAACAAGTAAACAGTAATCAGAGAAAAAAGTACTTCTATAAGACAGATGCATGAAAAAACTACTTAAGTACAGTACTTAAGTACTTGTACTTTTTTACTTGCCATCTCTGACCATAAGCACATAGCACGGAAGAATTTCAATGACAAGAGAAAAGGGGGAATGAAGGGAAATCAACAAAATAATACTGGCAGATGACATGCTGTCAAGTGGGATACACTGGAGTTATTAGCTGTGGTAAATACCTTAGTGGTGTGTTTCCCTCTATGCTGCCAGTCAATCCTTAGAATGTAATAGACATTTCATTGAAAAAAAATAAATAAATAAAACTTGTCTCTAACGGCTTCGAAGATGCATTGTACAAGAAATGTTGCTGTTGGTAAGATACTTTTTTTTTAAAATGACACCAGCTGCAGGGTTCCTGGATGTGAGTAGGGCAGATGGAATTAGAATTTCAGACAGCACAGGTTTCTTACGGCTTAAAGCAGATTACATTTTTTTTTAAAGAAAAGTCATTCGGATTCTGATACATGATTTAACATAAACATGTCTTTCTTCCTGTGTAAAACTTTCATTTTGAAAAACACTTTCCAGAGTTAAAGATATGGAAAACTGTACGTGAAGGGATGTATACAGCACAAAACACAACTGGCAGTGGCAGATAACAATCAGTAATTCCAAATAACTGTTCTGCTATGGACATGAAACATAAAACATTACTTTTTGGACCAGTATAATACGTTTACTGAAACTAACATGAAATATTGCTTATCATGTTCATGTTTAGGATTAGGATTTTGGAAAATTATAGAAGACAATTTAGACATTTTACTACTTTTTAAGGCCTTATCTGTAGAATTATTAATTAATTTTCTGCATTTGAACTAGGGCTGCATGATTTTGGCAAAAAATAAAATCCTGATTTGAAAAAAAAGGACAAAATATATTTGAACTAGAAGTTTCATATTTCTAACTTTGCAAATGGTGTCCATTTTTGGAGTCCAGTAGAGACACCTCACTCGTTTGCTTTATCAATTATCAAAAAATGTATATAAATGATCAATTTATATACCATTCCATTGATAATCATTATTATCAATGGAAATCCGATTTGACAATTTCACTTTTTCAAAAATCCTCTGAACAAAATAATCCGATTTCGATTTCAAAGCGATAGTTTGCACAGCTCTAATTTAAAGGATCTGCAGGAGCCTGGCTGCAGCAATTCACATTTAGGTTGTAGATTTATTCAATGAATGCGAAACAAGTTTGAAACTTTTTCTTTCTTTTTTTTTCCAAGATCAAGAAACCTCCTCCTATTTACACCTGCTGCAGCCACAGAGGACGTAGCCGAGCTGTCACACCAATTAATCTTGCGAGCCCGCCCTGCATGTTAAGAATAAGACAAACCTACGAGTCACTGCAAACTCGTCCCTGTCGCCGCATGGGGCACGCCCAGATAAGGCTGGCAGGTTTTCCCGCGGCGGTCGGACCGCCATTTATTTTTGTGTCGGCGGAAGCACTCATCAATCAAGAGGTGCCCAGCGTGGCGGCACGCACCAGCCCGCCTCGTTACGCAGAAGCCGCATGCTTTTTGGTTCACACGCGCGCAGACGCCAAATTGCCAATTTGGAGAAGGAAGGAGGGCAGGAACATGTGGGAAGCAGATACCCTTCAAAAGCTGTCAAATAGATACGGCTTGACACTTGGGACGTTTGATGGTGTCATGATATTCCTCATCAGAAAACTGCAGACTTGGAAGTCAAGTGGCTATTGGGGAATGAGAAAAGTTAGACCTTGGTGTTCATCTAGGTTTTTGAAATTAATGCCAGTAATGTAATGTGTGAAAGCTATCCACTGTGCTGTTTCATAACCATGGCATGGGTGTTATTATGGCAGGTGTGTTTCCACAAAATACTATTATTATGTTCTGCTGAAACAAGAGAATTGTAATCTCACTTTCTCAACTCAACTCTCAACCCAACTCAACAGATTTTTATAAAGCTCCAAAATCGCAGCCAGAGCTGCCTCAAGGCGCTTCACAAAAGTGATTTAGTTTTTTTTCCCTTTAGATTTAAGGAATATAGCAGCCATTTACCTAACTACTTTTCAACCTTGGTTGCCCAGTTAAGGACAGTAATTCTGGATTGGTTACAGAACTACTTTAACAGAGCACTGGAAATAAGAGAGAAAAATGAAGAAAGAGGAAATCGAGACTTTCAATCAGTCTCGATCTCGGCCTAAATAAAAAAAATAAAAAAAAACCTTCATTTAGTTGCTGTCATCTATTTGTCTATTGTAAGAATGGAGTCATTCCATTGTCATGGAAAAAGCTTTTCAATTAATTTTAATTAATTTAATAAAAAAAAATGATAAATGCATGTGCTGGTTTGTTAAACCAAGTCTATAAGCAGTATGTTAAAGGGAGACTATTATTGAAAGCGATACTTTAAAAAAAAAATGTGGAATTTACTCAGACATGCTCATTATCGTAATGTGGACAGGTATTACCTGACAGAAAAATAACTTGTTTTTCACTTCTTCGCGCTGAGCTCCAGAGACACGTTTTTCATCCAATTCTGCAGCAACAATTGCTGATATGCGCAAGATTTATTTTTTGCCGTTGCTATTTGCCCAAAGGTTTTTTTGTGTGTGCGTGTACACACAACTTGATGGCAAAACTGGGAAATTCAAATTGTGTGTCTCATGGTAGCATCCTTATCAACTATTAAAATCACGGCTTTGAACTGGTACAAGGAACGAAAACGAAAACCTGGACCTTTTTGTATTTTCCAGGGAACAGAAACGAAACCGGAAACGTTAATATTTTTTTATGCTCTGGAACAGGAACAGTTATTTTAAAATAATGGCAACCGGTTAATACCGGTTTTATTTAGTTCCTCAAAGTTTTTGTTCAAACACTGCCGTGCGCCTTCCCTTCTCAGCCCCCTGCCCCCACTGCGCCAGCGAGTTCCCCCAGCGTCGAGTTAAATTGAAACACCGCCTGACACAACTTGTGCCAAGCTGACAGGAACGAAATTACCCGTTCTGGGAACAATATTTTTTTGTCCTAACCGGTTCAGGAACGTCAATTTATTGGTGGAACTCAAAACCGGAAACGTTATAATTCAGGTTGTGTTCGGAACGAACCAAATTGGGAAAAAATATCGGTTTGACTTTGAAGCCTTGATTAAAATAATGGTTAGTTTCAGCCCTTTTTCACATACATTCTGTTTCTTGGAAGCGCTGGAATGAAGCACAGTGCCGATTAGATCAGCACTGGGCGAGAAAGAGGCAGTGGAAAAAAACGCACCCATCCACGCCACATGCCTCTCATCCACGATATCATCAGCAAATATCCTCAGTGGCAGCATCGAGCGCCTCGCCGCGCAACCTATCACTTCCCCGCAATAAGCGCCGCCACATTAACGCGATATAAAACCGATAAGATTGAGACACCCTTTCTTATTAATCTGTGCTTTATTAACAGTGGATGGGCGATCCCGGATATTTTGACTCCGCTTTATACACATATTCTAACGCCTGCTGGCGTTAATGATGCACGATACTATTTCCTGTCGCGTTATGACCGTGAACTGTCCAGGACCTCTTCATTGTCCCAGCGGAGAAAACTCGTTCCAACCAAGCAGAGCAATATATAAAACGGGGAGTGGTGGTGGAGGGGGTAGGGGGCGCTGTTATTACTTCCCCCATCTCCCAATGCAAACCCCCCCCACATCTCCAAACCCATCGTGCTAGGCAGAAGGAAGCTGGTGCGGTAAGGTAGGTAAGCACTATTTGATTTTTTCACTGGAGAGCAGAACAGACCCTGAAGGCAGGGAGAGGGAGAGCACAGCGGGCCATCACGGCGGCGGCAGATGTGGTGATTCAGCGACAATTATTCAGCGCTGTGCGCCGGACAGGAGAAATAAATGGTTTCCTATTGACCTGCTTTGCACGAACGGAATTGGCGAGAAAGGAAGATTCATTTATTACCAGAGCCAGCAGGAGAAGAGAAGGGGAAGGAGAATCGTGGGTTGTGGCGCTAGGGGTGGTTGGTGGTGGGGGGGAAGGGCTGAATTGTCTCACAATGGCTCAAACTTTAGGCAGGGTTATTCAGCGGAGAGGCCTGCCCGCTATCTATTCAGTGTGGGAATGCAACATTTCATTTTTCTTGGCGTCAGGAGCGGTCAGAAGGCTGCGCCCCCTTTGGGGGTAATTACGGACAGTCGTCTTCATTAGCGGGACGTCCCGCCCAGTGACCAACGATGCGGGACAGGGTGGGAAGTACTGAAGGATTAGAAGCCGGCGCTGATGCGCGCGCACATCGCACACACATTTCGGAAACGCGCACGGGCAAATGTGTATTCAGAATGACAGAGCAAGAGGCACTTTTAATTACATACTTTGATAAACATAGACACCGTTGTTTCTATCGCTTTCTAGTGTCTCGCAGATGCACACAAGTAGACACACATGTTGATGTGTCTTCACTAGTTATGTTCCAAATTGGTTCGGATCGGTCGGATCATCATTCTTAATTTCGCCCAACTTTTATTTGATTTCACACACAGTTTAACCATTCAACAAAAACATTCTGGTTCCAATGATAGCCGATCATACCAAGGTATTTTTTATATAATGTTGTTGTTGTTTGTTTTGTTATTTATGTGTTCTTAATTCTTAACAAATAAATCACATTTGCAGACAGATACAGCCAATACAGATATGTAGTATATGTAAGCATGCATAGGGGAGACAAAATTGAAGATAGTTTAAAAACATGGAAAAGGTAGGAATGGTGGGCCTCCAAGTACTCAAAATATTGTCTTAAATTCTCACAGGAATGAAGTGGACCTAACCTCAGAGGCACCTCAAGGTTTTGTGCAAGGCTATGATTGGATGGGGACATGGTAGCATCAAATCAAGAGAGTCAGAACCTGATTTGGGGATCAAGAAATGTGATTGCTAATATTTAATTTATGTTAATGACAATAGCCAGCCAAATGGCCTGAAAATTAGCTGGGCGAAGCCGCCCTTTCCTTATTATCGCGTGCCTGATTTTTCTGCGTTATTAAAAGTATTAGTACATGTCGATATATCACTTTTTCTTCTGTTTTGTAAGTTATTTTTTGGGGGGGCAGACAGGGTTAGCACGAAGCAGGACGAGGGAGTGTGGAAGCAGACCTTCAACATACTGTAATGCGAGGCTGCCCCCTCGTGGAGGAGCTGGGGGAATAGACCTGAACCAGATCTACAACAGGCAGAGTTCAGCCCACTGCCAAGCTCCGTTCAGACTCTATTTATAGGGGCGTGTCGTCACCCGCCAAGTGACCAACGGTGCAGGCCCACAATGCACTGGGCCCACAATGCACAGGCACCACAATGCACTCTCTTCTTTCCAGTCCTCCGTTAAAGGAGTTCTGTAAACAACCCCAAATTACTGTCCTTAACTGCGAAATCAAGGTTGAAAGGTAGTTAGGTAAAGAGCTGCTATATGCGATTTTGGCGCTATATAAAAATCTGTTGAGTTGAGGCCGTTTCACTACAATACTTATGTCGATGAGGGGAAGCGATCTCACGACTGCTGCGTGCGCTGTTGAGTCCTAGCCACGGGCTCAAGACTGTGCGACTGCATGCAGCGCTCTAACTGACTGCATAAGAGAGCCAGCCCTGTACCACTTTTCCTAGTTTCTAAACTTATCTGTGTTGAGCAGAGAGAGAACACATTGTCTGACTCTGAATCCCATGCGCATATATTTCTTGTATGTGCAAATGTGTTGAATAAAACCGATGTTGATGGAAAAGCTTTGTGCACTTTGGAGACCAGCAAATAAGATTGCGATGCGGTGCGAACATCAAATTTAACTAGGGGTGTAAATCACACCCATCCTAGCGACTCGATTCAGTATCGATTTTCTGACCCAACGATTTGATTTTCTTCGATACTCAAGAATTCACCACAATTCGATACGATTTGATTATTTCTTTTTTCACCCAACAGGCTAGACAATGTTTCAAATTTGAAATAAATCAATGACAGCTGTAATATCGTTATACATTTATTTAGACTGTATATAAACACATACAGTCTATGGCCATGGCACACACGGCGTGTTTGTGTGTGTGTTAAGGAAGCGAGGACGGCACCAAATAGGTTTAGCGTCACCCGCAGCACGGGAGTGGAATTACGTCCAGTAGCAAATTGATAAAAATAGACGAGAAAAAAACAAAACGATACTCTTGCGGACGTATCGATACATTGTATCGACAGCTGTTGTATCGATATATCGATACAAAATCAATATTATTTAGACCCCTGAATTTAACCCTGCGTTTTATCTCCTATGATAATACAGTAGGAAGGGAGGACGACAATATATCGGGTGTTCTTCGGGTGTGCTTAATAAGCATTGCGGGATACATCACAGAAGCAGGGCTCATTTAAAAAGGAACAATTTTCTAACGCATGCAAGTCTTCGTTGCTTGGTTACTGAATGCACTGTGTACACTGGGGCGCGACAGCCATTTATTTAAGCTACACCCATGATAATACTTTCAATAATATTCATTTTATTACTCACTAACCGTTCATTTGTTACATATAGCCTTGATAAGGGCCCTCCTTTTTTTATTATTCCGACTACTACTTATTTTAAATACAACCGTATTCAAACACTAGCGCACTGTGAGGATTAATGCCCACTGCTATTACTTTATATTATGCTAATAGTGGCATTCATTAGCATAATACTGCAAAGGGGGCTCCTCTAAGAAACGCCAGCAGAGGCTAGTGTCTAGTACATCCACAACGTCTCGGAAGCAAAAGGTCAGACCATCGATTCCCAAACGAATGAACGGAGGTGTGGCTCGGAGCAGATTTGGGTCTGAGCGGCGCAGCGCCGTTTCGTGGAAAAGTACTTCGAATTTCAGGTTACAATGCTCCCCAAGGTACTGTTGTTTTTTTTTTCAAAGGAACAAAAGTCACATC
This sequence comes from Bregmaceros cantori, assembly GCA_900302395.1. NCBI lineage: Eukaryota > Metazoa > Chordata > Actinopteri > Gadiformes > Bregmacerotidae > Bregmaceros > Bregmaceros cantori. The sequence goes on from OMKY01187458.1 coordinate 15,845, forward strand.
CATTATTCAATCTGCATGTGTGCATGTTCATGATTGTGAGTTTCTTCCATGCACGCAAATGCAGGTGCATTCTGTCATGAATCCAGCTAAACTGTCACTACAGTACTGTTAAAATGGGGCAGCGCTGCACACCGTGCAGACCCGAGTCACAGCTCGTTATAAATCGGGTGGAGCACGGGGGCCGAGGACCACGTTTTACAGAGGGCCCGGCTCGGAGGGTTTAGCGCGCGGTCAGACCCGCTTGCAGCATCCATATCAACCGGGACAACTCGAAAACAAGTTCCATCTCGTTTCAATCGAGACATACCTGGGATAAACGCGCTGGTTTGAATACGCCCTTAGTTACGATACGTACGACAATGACAGACGGACAGAAGTGGGAGGGTAAACGATAATCAGTTCCTTACATCTACCTGAGTGGAGAAGTTAAAACTGCCTGTTGAGTGGATGGGAGGAATCATTCGCTGTTTTTTAAAGTAATTTTCCTTGAGGTCAGTGCCGTTTTTCATCTATTGGATAGGATTAGTCAGAGCCTGGATTGAAGAGATGGGGGGGGGGTTGACATCACAGACAAGCTGATGGGGGGAGGTGAACTACGGATGCTGTGATGAAAACCACACTGATCATGAGATGAGTACTGTTTCTGACTACGAAGCCCAGGACGAGCTTTAGATGGATCCTGTTTACGTCACGTCGACCCCTAAAGGGTCTCTTTGAGTTGTTAATAAAGGGTTGTTAAACACTACTTTCTGCCTAAATTGTTTGTTCTTGATCCGTGACTACAAGTGGAGATAGTGAAGAACAATGAAAACTATCCATACGGAGTGCTTTAGTGATTGGTCTTTAGATGTAGGACGCAGACGTTCTATAAAGGATGTCTGAACACAAACAGGACGCAAAAACTGAATCGGATTTTGGTCTGTGTGTAGCACAGCGACAAGCAACACCTCTTGAACACAATTGACTTTCTGAGTTGCTTCTTGGTGAAATTCTATGGCACCTTGAAAATGTGAATTCAACTCTGGGACATTGCCCACGGTCACGCGTGATGAAGTAAATGTTACCTCTCTCTAACGCCCAATGAAGGGCAGAGGCTGTGAGCTCATTAAATTGCAGATTAATCAGGAGACATCTAGTGGGCATACACGATAAAGCCACCAGACTAATCATAGGGGCAGAGTTTCCAACTGAGCGGAAATTGTCCATAAAAACACAAATAAAGTCTGTCACTCGGGCACTGAGGGGCTCCATGAACACAAGTAGCACTCTCTCTCTCTCTCTCTCTCTCTCTCATCACATATCTCTCACCACTCCCATCATCTATCACTCTCTCTCTCTCTTTCTCTCTCTCTCTCTCTCTCTCTCTCTCTCATCACATATCTCTCACCACTCCCATCATCTATCACTCTCTCTCTCTCTTTCTCTCTCTCTTTCTCTCTCTCTCTCTCTCTCTCTCTCTCTCTCTCTCTCCCTCCACTCATCTCTCCCCACCCCTCCTCTATCTCTCTCCCTCTCTCTCTCTCTCTCTCTCTCTCTCTCTCTCTCTCTCTCTCTCTCTCTCTCTCTCTCTCCCCCTCATCACATATCTCTCACCACTCCCATCATCTCTCACTCTCTCTCTCCCTTTCTCTCTCGCTGTCTTTCTCTCTCTTCCCCTCA
>OMKY01187527.1:2289-13634 GCA_900302395.1 Bregmaceros cantori
GAAAAAATAGGCTTATGAGGGTCAGGCCTTCACAATAGCAGCAACACAAATATGTATTGCTTGAAATAACGAATTACTAGGGCTGCAACTAACGATTATTTTAATAATTGATTAGTTGTCAATCATTTAAATGATTAGTCGATTAATCAGTTGGACGTTTTTGCTTTTACAAAATCCCCAAAATGTTAACGCTCACCAACAATTGCAAGAGATCTTGTTAACTTCAAATCCAGTCAAATTTGGTTCTTCTTAACCAAAAAGGTATTTTCTCAGAGACAAACTTGATACAACTGATATCGTAATTTTATTTATTTTTTCTTAATCATATTTGATGTTTTTCTTCTTTTTCACCTTTTTTCCATCAGTTATGACCATTTAATATTCCATATTTTCAAATATGATGTATTGATATAAAATTTGACCGGACCAATTGGACCAATTGGAGTAACGTCAGCACAAAACTGGCAGCAGCCCTATATAGAGAGAGAAGATCTGGGGAATGACTCAGGGAAATGGCACATAGACACAGACTGGAGAGGGGTTGATTCAGATTCAGACTACTTTATTTGTCCCCAACGGGACAAAATTAATTCAGTTTGCACTCAACATATCCATTAGGAAGAACACAAGGTACAAGGTACAGCACGGCACAGCATCCACTCTCAGTGACAGCTCAGGGAGTCAAGTGGATAGATTATCACAGTTGTGTGATAATGTTCTTTATCTCATAGCCATACCTTGCACGTCATTGATATACCCTTGATATACGGACACAGGGAGTGAAAACACAGACACATAAACACAAGTGTGTGTGACACATATGCCATCCAGCAATTCTTGACGTGGAGATGTTAATGCAAGCATGCCTGCAGATGGCAACGTTCAGTGTCCAGGCCACAGCTTGAATGCCTAATCAGACTACATCAGCAGAGTTGATGAGTAAAAGTACAAGTAAAAGTACAGTCTAAATTAACGGCCCAGCCAGCTTTTACGTTCAGCCAGGCACTGTGAACAGGTGTTGTTGCTCGTCATCTACCTGGTGGTGCTAATTAGGGAGCAGCTGAAAGAAATAAAATCAACCACCAACAGATGATTAAGAGAGCAGGATCGGTGACTGGCCTGTCTCCCAAGACGCTTGAGTCTCTAACCCAAAACAGGATACACAAGAGATTGAAGTGTATTCTAAATAACTTTAACCCACTGCAGTCAGTCTCCGAGGATCTGAGAAGTTCTCGGAGCAACAGATTTCAGAGGTTCAGGACGTCCCTACCGCAATCCGGCACTCAACTAACGTACTCGATAGCCTCTCTGGATTTGCTGGACATTTGTGTTGTTCTGGATGAGCATGTTTTTCCTCCTGTTTTTGGACACTGCTGTTCCGGTGTTGTGTTGTGTGTGGTGCTGTCTGTTGTTGTACGGGATGGCAATGAAATTTTCTCATGAAATGGATGAAAATTGTCCCATGAAATGAAGTGATCAATCAATCTTGTTTCATAAACGGTTGAAATAAATCAGCAGCATGGATTTTTAGGACTCCGTTACTTTTGCACGTACATTTTTGCGAGTACATATTACACGCACATCCTTGATGTCTTGTGCGATCTGCGGCTACAAATGGAGGCCGTCCGCATGACCACTGCTTGAAATTATTTGGACGGTGATGCGTCCAATTACAGAGGCCTATTACCGGGAGCCTGTAGGTGTGACATGGACACAGTGTTCCGTTCTGATTATGTTTTCTTGTCCGATGATTAGGTGCATCAATTACAGCTGTGTCGAAACATGTTGTTACCACGTCCTGCTGCCTGTTTTCTACTTGTTTTCCGAGTGTGTTTACGAATGTAGTGTCAGCGCGTTGGAAACGCCAAATGTACACTATTTGTGTGGGAGCGGTGGATGCAAATTAGAGAGAGAACCTGCTATAATCCAGCATGTTCACGGGTGTCATGATAACTGTTCATTAGCATTCATTGAATAGACAGTGTGCCTAAACAAATGCAATGCACAAAACGAAAGCTGCTCCTCTCTTTAACCTTTCTAGGATACTTGATTTCGTGTTGGTGGTGGAACAATTAACAATGGCCATTAAAATGATAATCCACTTTCTTTTTTGGTTTTCACTCTATTCATTTTCAATGACAAGGTGCAATATACTTATCCAATCCGCCTCTGGGGGAGCCACATCAAGCCACAACTCAGGACAAACCCCCCAGTATACAAATGACTATGCATACAAAACAAAAAAGGAGATTATTGTAAACATCTCCCTCTCTCATGTCGTCTACCCCAGAGTTTGGCTGACCGTTTCGTAACCAGCTCTCTCAATCTCTCTCTGTCCTCTGCCATTCGCACAGTGTCACTCAGCCTCCACCTTGTCCATTCTTGGGTGTTGTCTTCCCATTGCTTTCTCTGTCTTCCTCTCTTCCTTCCACCTGCCACTGTGTCTCTCAGGATTGTTTTTGAGGGACACATCCGTACAATGTAGTTTTATTATTTTTTTACTATGTTTAGTAGATCTTCATACGGCCATGCCTTGCTTTATTCTGGGTTTCACTTCTTTGTTGGTGATGTGCTCTTCATACAAGATGCCGATTAGCCTGCGGAAACATCTAATCTTTGTGGCCTGAATTCTTCTCTCTAGGTCTGCCCTTAGGGTCCATGTCTTACGCACAGAAAAATTGATTTTTATGAGTGAGCCCATCAGTCTCATCCTCAGGCTGGTGTAAATGTTCTTGTCCTGCCAAATTGGCCTTAACTTTTCTTTAGCCATCTGATAGATTGAATAAGTTCATACAGCATAGCGCTTGGGATTTCACATCTAGCACATGATCGAGTATGCTCAGGACAAGCAAACATAATTAAGGGACAGAAAGAAACACCCTAAAAATGAACAATGGTGAACAGCAAAAACAAACGCAGATAAGACGGTTGCTAGTGCAGCTGACAGCTACAAGACGAGGCTGCCGCTGCCTGAAAACACCGCAGAGACGATGTAATTCTCATTTCTTAGGAAGAATTCCATACAGATGGAATGGCAGAAACTGAGCATGTTGATGTTGAAGGGCAAAAAATTAATGAGGGTTCATCCGTAATCCCGCACTATCCACAGTGTCATACTGGCAGGTTCACCGACCAATCAGGATTGGCACTGTGACATAAATGCTTCTGATAAACAGAAGGGACATGCCTCACAGAGTGCAACATCAAAGTGAAAGTAAATCAATCTTTTATTGATTTACTTTCTCAAAAATTTTTGGTGGACCATTGGGGCGATTTTTCAAGTTTTTATAGCAGGCCAAGCAGAATAGGAGCGAAGAAGGGGGCAGCAGATATGCGGGAAAGCTGTCGAGCCTTACCGAAGAGCGTACCGGTTTACTTTTTAAAAGTTGCAGAACAAACATTTACTTTTGCTGCGCAAGGCTACCACTGACAAGAACGTGTGCTGGGAATCCTCCTGTGATGGATGAATGCGATGGATTGAAACACTAAAAGTAAAATACCAAAATAGTAGAGATAACCAAGACGATAGCGGAAACGCAGCATGACAGCGTCATTGTAATATGAAAGTGTAAAAAGAGATGTAAAGATAAAATTCATATTCTGATCAGGCTTTGCAGAGAACGCCTCGTCGGCCCTGATGCCCTGCCACTGATTAGATCTATATACGCTGCATTTCTGGAGTGCAAATGAGGATCATGCTCGGGTCTTCTTGCTGCAGTGTGCCGTGCGTGGGAGCTGCTAGTTGATGTGTGTTTCCTTTACCACCCCAGCGAGTGGTGGAGTCACTCCCGGCTCTCGTGGGACGTCGAAATAATTGGCCGAGGCAGGTTTTTTGCGGTGCCTATTAAATGTTCTCGCGGACTCTAAATCCCTTCCAAATCAAGCGTGAATGCACTGGCATTTAACACGAAGCGTCGTCCATTTGGTGTAATCCTTACGTGCGCCAGTGGTGCTCTTGAATGGTGGTAGAAATTTGGCAATGATGGTATATAGCGCCCCCTCCCTCGATGCGGAGAATACACTGTATTTGGGCTCAGAAAAATATGAGCGTTTTTAAATATTCCTTTTTACAGTTATGACTAGGCAAAATAGTACAGCTAGAGGTAGAGGTGGAGGATATACAAAATTCAAAACAAAGAATGTTTGCCATATCACGTAGCCGGGTACTTTCGGTATTTTTCCAAGCCTGCAGCCACGGCCCAATGCAATTGAATGCACGTAGATTCAGGACCCTGGAGAGTTCTTGAAGTCCTAATAAGCTGTTCAGAGGATTCTAGCAGCTCAATGGCTGTCCATTGTGCTGAAAATGCATGCCATTACGTTTGCATTTACGATGAACGAATCTTCTGTTAGTGTTGTTGTAGTTTTTTATATATATATACTGAAATAAAGACTTTAATTGATTCAGAAATGCAGGCATCATAGCAGTGGTTAAGGTATTATACATTTTTTCTTCTCTTTTGTTGAGGCTAGTTTTTTTCTGGCTCTTCATAGAGGAAGTTGGATTTTGAGCTGTCTTCGTCTATGAATGGTCGAGTTCCATTAGTCAATTTCACAATCGTTCAATCTATGGCAAATATTTGGTGTTTAGTGCATTCTCCAAGTTGCACATTACATTACAAGTGTACATGAGGGGGCAATGCCTTTTAGCGATGATGTCTGAAAAGGTTTAACACATGCAGCTGGCAGAACAATCTAACTCGCAGGGAGCAAGATGCCTGAGCATCGCTTCGTTTATCTATGGCTGTCATTTCGGCCCTTTTTGACAGTTGAGATCCAGTCTAATGTTTGTGTTGCAGCAGCGGTACTCTTTAGGTTTTGTTCAACTAAACAGCTCGCTAATGTTACAGGACATGATCAATCGTTTCATGTCGTCGATCACAACCCTCGAAGGAGCTTTTAATTCACTTCCTTTCTTGCTTTGTAGAAAGTTACTCCGTGGACTTTTAATGAGGAATTCAATAAGCCAAACTCTATCCCTAATTACACTTTAAACTTGCAGGCTAGTGTTACTCGCCAGCCATGTTGTAGTAAATAATGCAGGTTTATTAATTTCATTGGACGAAAAAATATATATCTTTTCTCAGTTTACTCAGTTTAATCTACTTTCCCCTAATGAAGACCTTAGATGAGACAGATACTTGCTGGGAAAGTTGTCTCCATCTGCAAGAGCCTTAACATACAATTTGGGCCTTAATTTGTACTGCATTTTACTATGTTTGAAGAGTTGTAGTCTCTCACTTACTGTAAGGGTTTTGTTTATGTCTTAGCTCATAAAGATGTGCTCTTCTTTTATCTAGTATGTTGGTGTGTGGATTGACACCCAGGAATGAGACAACGCTTGACTGCTGACATCACAAATAGTACATACACCCCCAGAATGTCCTGAAAAAGTTATATTAATCTCAACACCAAGGGTGAGTTTTCTTGTTCTTCAAAACAAGGGCAATGTTTTCAGCATTTTAAGAAACATTTTGAATGATACATGAATTATTTGTGTTGTTGTCGTCAGACATTTGAATTTGAATCAAATTGAGATTTAAAGGACAAAAAAATCTGGATTTTATTTGTAATCGCTGGCTAATTTCCTGATTTTAGATTTGATCACACCACAATGATGTTTATGGATCAGACTACTGCGCTACTGCAGAAAGTTGCCCAGTACTGCTTTAATATCCCCCAGTAACTTCACAGTAACTTCCTTGAGGCATGCATCATTACTGGACGTGCATTAGATTTCCAGCTGTAGTTCCAATACCATGGTCCAGTAACTCATCAGATTGATGATGATGTGCAGCTTGAAACATGCTCCAGCAGGTGATTTTTTTTTTTTAGGGAAAGGTTTCTGGGACGCAGACAGCCGCACCAAACGGCTTAGCTCAGCAGTCTGCCCATCACGCCACCAGCATCGCTTTGCTTTTTGTGTCATTGGTGCCTCTAATCTCAGAGAGAGGGAGAGAGAGCGTGGGTGTGAGCGCGAGAAGGGGAAAGAGAATCTCCGGGCAAGCCAGAAAAATGTGCGCGTTCGTGCTTGTGCACATCTCTCTGCATCAGGATGAAATAGAATCAGATCTTCAGCTTCATAACCCTGCACCAATCAGAGCCCCGTTAAGGTGGGTTCAGCGTGACTGGGGGCGTAATGGGCGGAGTCTGGAAGCGGGGGAGGTTGACAATTAATTATCGACATGTTTTTTACAATGCTGAGCCATCTCAAGTTGGGCTGTTTTTTAAAAAGAGAAGCAGAGGTGACGTGCAGAAGTGCACAGTAAAGCGTCCGAGCCCACTTCTCCTTCCCCCACCCTAAGGCCCAAAAAATATTGAGGGAGAAATGGACAGAGAGATACCGGTATATAGAGAGATGAAGAGGAACAAGGATAAAGTGAAAGAAAGAGAGCTAGAGAAAGAGAGAGGGGCAGAGCGAGGGACCCTGTCTAGTTGATGTACATGCTAACCGCAATGCTATGCATTTTGTCACTATGCAACTTAGTCACTCAAGTATTTATTTTAGTAACCTTCAGCACACAAGGATGTCAGAAGGGCACCTAACCTGTATCCAAGTTCAATGCTGAGCGAAGTGTAGAGAGTGATGAGTAATGAACACAGCACAGCGAGGAGAAGAAAAAGGCTTGGGTTTATCAAGTTCGAGCGCTTTGTGATGGGTAGCCGTGATAGATTTGTGTGATGGGAAGTGTTTGAATGGGTTTATATAAGGTTTTATATTTATATATACATATTGGAGCATGCCAATTTTCTCCTTTGGTTTGGGATTAAATGATTGGGCCCATTCTTACCAGTACCATGAAGGTTGGGTGGAAGTGGGTTTGAAAAAAAGGGGAGCGAACATGCATTCGGTGAGGGTAAGCGAATGTGCACCGTTCTGATTTTTGATTGGATTTTGAATACTCTAGTAATACCGAGCAGGAATTTATTTTCACATTCACACAGCAATGGCTGTAACTGCCACGAAAGGTGCTCAACCATCACTGGGAGCAATACGGGGTTCAGTCTTGTTACTGTGTCTACCCCAAGGACACTCTGGTGAGAGTCGGAATTTGAATAACCAACAGTTAGTCGTTACATCGAGCCATATACATGTGTTTTGCAGTGTCATGCCTCAGTGTCACACTGAGCCACCGGCCAGCACACCAAGATGTTTCCTCTAACACACATACATATTTCTGTCCTCATATTCCCCGGATAAATATTTATGCTGTTTGTATGAAATATGCTTGCAGACATAGGAAATCCAATGCAAAGTTTATGCAGGTAGAAATTCAGGTCAGTGATGGGCAATAAAAGCCGTTGGCGTGAGTCTTGTCATTTGACTCTCAATTTACAAAAAAATATTGCAAAAACACCCCTTTGCTCAAGAGTAGAGTGGAACTACATCAGAATGTTTGTTGGTATTTCATGTTTCAACAAAATACGAAAAGCTCTCCACCTCTCTTGTGCCAGACCTGTAACACGGAACAAAATCCACTCCTACTCCTACTTCCTACATCAAACATTTCAAAATACGGCAATAAACATCAGAACCGTGATCAAAGCCAAAGTCTAAGAACAGAACCGCCCCCAGACACACACACACACACACACACACACATCAACCACACTACCCACACACTCTCATCATCAAACCCATTGTCAAAGGAACACCAAACTCCCACACAACAAAAATCAAAATATGAAGAAGCATACAAGTTCTTTTTAACCAAAACTGCAATTGTTGATGCAAGCAGAATCAGATGTGTCGCAATAAAGCTCTTCAAGTAAGACAATGGGATAATATATTCACAATTAGGCCTGCAACTAACGCTTATCTAATCTTAGCGTTGCGTGGTTGCTGATTGACGGATCGCTTGACTACAATATTGAAAACCATATTCAGACATTATAATGGTATCACCGCGGTTGGATGAACTGGGAGACAGCAATATTTGCATAACATTGTCCATTTAAAAGTCCTATATTGTTGGTAATATGCTTTCAATCAGCAGCAGATGGCAGCCTAACTACGTCCATTGTATTTGCCCGTATATAATGGACGTGATATCACTTAACCGCACGAATACGTATACTTCGCCATACTTGATACCACCAAAATGCCCGCCGCCTCTAAGCCGTGACATCATATGCAACAGCTCTATTACGGGTGATGAATTGTATTAACATCAATTATTGTCAATTAAGGCTGTTCCTAACTAATAGAATAGAAGACATATATAACAAACATACAACAAACGTACAACAATTGAGTGACTTTCTGGCGCAAACTTGTTAGAATCAACATGACCTCCTTTAGAGAGAGGAGTCATGCAGTGAAGTTGCAGGGGTCACAACTCTCCGCGCTATTATGGCATATGAACGCTTTGTAAGCTACTGCGGCGCACGGCACATTTTTATTATTATTTTTTTAAAATGTAGTTCATTTCATTAGTCACACTTAGAACTTAGTTGACACTGACGGCAATGAAAGCAGATAAATAGGCATTCATTTGTTTCAGCAAATTACGTCTCTAGAGTGCAGTTTGTCAGAGTGTGCCAGTATGTTTGTCAGTGGGTGGTGGATGTATATGGGTGTGGATGTTGTCTTGTTGAGTCTCTGTGTGTGTGTTTGTGTGTGCGTGCCTCAGTGTGTCTATGTATGTATGTATGTTTCTGTGTGTATCTATGTGTTTGTGTGCACATGTTGAGCTTGCGTGTTGCTTTTCCCCATCATATACTCCTGATAGAATCTGTTTGATGATACATTGTGGGGCTGGTTCTCTCTATTCACGCTGTGAATGTAACACTCAGATCCTTCTGGCCCACCAACGACACCCCACCCCCTTGTCCTCCGCAGATACTGTATTCGATCTGGCATTGCTGTCTGCTGCTGTGTGAGGCTTGCACCAGATGTGCAGCCAATAGTAATCCTGTGGACTTGCTGAGGCCCACTATGAATGCATGTGTTGAGCACACACACACACACACACACAAACACACACAAACACCCTCACACACACGGGGCTTAACAGGGTTATGCCGTCTGCTCGCATCTGTCACTCTGTCCTGAATTGTGCATTGGCTATCATCAACACGCACGCGTGTGCATACACACTGATACACACACACACGCACAGACTGTTACCCTCTATTCTCCTTCTCTCTATCAGTCACCCACAAATTATCTGTCTTATGTTTCTTCACTAACACACACACACACACATACACTCGAGTATACAGATGCAGAAATGGTTGGGCGTTGTGCTGTGTCCAGTTGTGCACTGGAAAGCATGCATATGCCTTAACGGCACGGTGAGTCGGTGGTTCGAATCCCACCACCGACGTATTCCTGCGTATTTCTTCACCTGTTTCCACTAACCCTAATAAATAAAGCTTGGGAAAAAAACAGCCTGAATGGGCTGGAAAAAACATTAAAAAAAAAAAAAAAGAAATAGTTGGGCGCTTACAGAGAGCGTTGCAAGTTAGTGGCTGTAAGTTCCAGCCTGGAAGTGCTTGTATTAAATGATAAGAATATAGGAACCGAGCGTGGTGTTGGTGCTTTTTGATTCAAGTGCACAGGTGGTGAGACCATTTGGTTGTGGTTCATTGTGCAGGGTTTGTTTTACCGCTTGCTGTAGGAGGGGTATCATGAGGTATAACTCCGGTTTCTGGAGTTAAAATCCATGACATAGATAAGATCATAACTAACCCACCTCTTGAGTGAATCAGTTGATGTGACCTGACGAGAACTATTCACAGTGGAAGCAAAACCTTGCTGGATTTTTACTTTTGGCTCTACTTTTACTCGCATTGTATCTGTATGTCGTATGTGTGTGTGTGTGTTCATGTGTCTTTTCATATGGCGATTTCAGTTTTTCCAAAAATACTAATACTAATACTAAAAATAATCCAATTTGGATATATAACTTTTTCCAGAGCCCTAATACGCTCAAAAAGAAAGTCCTTTTCTTTTTTTTTTAAGTTATTTTTTCCGGCGTCAGCGCCGTTTTTCCATCTTTATTGGATAGGATTAGTGGGAAACTGGGTTGAAGATCGGGGGTAAGCATTGCAGACAAGTCGACGAGCGTAGTCGAACTCGTGACACTGCGGACGTTGCGGTAGACGCACCGGCACTAACATGAATGGGGTCGCGTTAGGTGCGGTGTCCATAACCACTCGGCAAACGTTTTCAAATTGAAGCTAACTTTTTATTTATTTCGCAACTTGCACGCCCATGCAGACAACCAAATGCCCACAGCTGGAGTGATTGCAGTGAGATTGCTGGCCGTGGTAGAGTAGAGTGGAGAGCCTCTAAATGTTGGGTAAGTGTTGTTTTCCTGGGCAAGCTGAAGCTGCTTTAGAACTACAGTCATGGCTGTTAGGTCCGCGGCTGGCGCTCAAGCATATTTCAAATGGCGCGCGGCTTTCACGGTAATTTGTTTGTGTTCATGGCGCTCACAAATGTGTCACTACGGATGTTGAATAGAGACTGTAGGGAATTCTGAATGTTTAAATAGTGCCCTTATCAGTTAAATATAGAGAAGCATGTAAACAAGGGACTTGTGGACATGGATAATTGTGGATACGGTGATATGTAGAAAATGCTGCACCTAAAAGTGGTGTTTACAATCACATTAGGGATAGGTGGGATGTTGCTTGGTTGGTATAGCACCTGTTTGAATGTAGGTGGTTTCTAATATTGAACAGAGCATTGATGAAATAACTGTTTGTCATTGAACACTTCCAAAGATTAGATGACCGTTGAAATTTGTGGCCCACATTAGCCTTTTAATTATAGGTCAACCCACTCATTATCGTTTATGATAATGATTCACTCACCAGAGTAGAGAAATTGATGGGTGGTACATTCACCTTTGCTGTTTGATGATCCAGAGCAGCACTTTTGCAAAAACAACCCACATATGAATAGTGTACTGTAACCCTTCAGAGTGACTTAGTGTGGAAGCTAGAACGGTATCATATGCATGTTGTGTTTATTGTATTCCTTCTACACCCCATGCAATAGATGCCTTGCACCCGTTAGTTACCTCGTGTGTGAACTTGTCACTGTCAGTGGGAATGAACCTGATTGTGATCCACACCGCCCTGAGGTGTCTCACACAGCATCACACAAAGCATGTGAGAAAACATCCGGACCGCATTTTCTGTTGATCCCCGGTGCTGTCCCAGCCAGTTACGAGGTGTCAGCCATGTGTCTTACTGAATGACAGCAGCAGCTGGCAACAAAGCATAGTTTATGTGTGTGTGTGTGTGTGTGTGTGTGTATATATATATATATATATATATATATATATATATATATATATATATGTATATATATATATATATATATATATATA
>OMKY01187547.1:3348-14284 GCA_900302395.1 Bregmaceros cantori
CACCCACATGCACAACACTCACACAATACACATGACTCACACATATACACAAACTCATAGGCGAACGCACACACGTACACACACACACACACACACACACACACATATGTACACGCACGCAGACACACGCGCATTTCTGTCGTCGCAGCCTCCTGTCTATCCCCCCCGGCACACAAAACAGGCAGATGCACACACAAAAGTCCCGTACGCACGCAGACACAGACACAGACACAGACACACACACACACACACAAACACAAGAGTGCACTACACACACATACAACAGGCCCGTACTTACGCAGACACACACACACAAAACAGTGCATTACGCACGCAGACACACACGCCTTTCTGTCCGCATTTCCTCCTGTACATGAGGAAATGCGCCTGTGTCTGCGCGCGTAATGCACTGTTTTGTGTGTGTGTCTGCGTGCGTATGGGCCTGTTGTGTGTGTGTACTGCACTCGTGTGTGTGTGTGTGTGTGTGTGTGTGTGTGTCTGCGACCGCACGGGACTGTTGTGTGTACATCTGCGTGCGTATGGCACTATTGTGTGTGCGCCTGGTGCGTTCCGCTCCCCTTTGCGTGTGTGTGTGTGTGACACACACACACGCGCACCAAAGCCGCGTGCACGAGGCCGCTTCGGTAAAAACTTTGGAATATATATATTACTTCGCCTTTCCGAGACCCGGCGCACGCTCACGCACACACACACACAGACACACACGCACAAAAGAACAGCAACAAGCGAACACACACGCAGACAGACACACAAACACATACACTCACCTCTGCGCTCCTTCGTAGCCTTGATGCGGGCTGCATCAAGTGTGTGTTATCGCGTTATGTATGTTCACGCGCGAATACCAATGCGGCGCACACAGGAGTTTTGTTGACAATGGAAACAGCAATCTTCCAACCGGACCGTATACGGACCGTATACACACTGACCGTGTACGGACCTCTCTATAGTGGAAACCTAGCGTAAGACTGACGCAGTGAGAAGAATCAAGTATTTATGCAGTATTCTCCAATGCGGCCATACAGGACAATAGGGGTGTGGCGATTTGAAAATTCCCCCCTCATCCAACCAGCCGAGCGGCATCGTCACAATCTTAAAAGCGGCGCGGCTGTTGGCTGTGCGGTCTCCGCTGAGCGCTGCCTGCAGCCGTGCCGTTTTGGTCCACCAGCTGTTAGCGACGGCGGAGTCCGCGCTGCTGGTGGTGAGGGGAGAGGGGCTACATACAGACTATTCACCGCCGTCCGAAGTCTCCCACGGCACGTAATCTCTGCAAAGGTGATATGTTTCAAAGCTGTACACGACTCTTGAGCGCCAAAAAGTAAGTTGCTATGAACAAGCTTTAAGCAAAATATCTTCCTAGTTCTCCCTCACACACATTCGCACACCGACAGGCCATGTGTTCAGATCATTTGGATGTATTACACACCACAAGTTACCACCACAATGTTTAAATAACCCTGTAGGTGTGTGCTCCCACCGATTAGACATGTTGTAAAAATAGCCAAATACACGACAAGCAAATGACAGCGGAAGTACCCCCCGAACTCCTCTATACATTTTACCTGAACAGCCCACCAAACTGGTCTATAGCTGTCTCTGCCCCTCCCTCCTTCCCTCCCTCCCTCTCTCTCTCTGCCTGCCTTCATCACTCCATGTACCCCATCACCCCACACCAATATTGAATGGTGTATAAATGGCTGGAAATAAACACCATTGTTGCAGCCAATTATCCGACACAATAGCCATCCAAGCGACTCTGCGTCCATGATGTATCTGTGGACGCGGTCGGTCTGCATCCTGTGCAGCTTTTTAGACTGATTATTTCTTTTTTTCCTTAAAAGCACCCGTCGTTTCGTCACAAAAGTCAGGATTTGGGGTTTCTGTGGGCTGCCTCTCAGTGCAGTGTCTTTAACCGCTGCACCACATGGCCAGCCCTCATGTTTTTTATATATTTCATTTATATATTTCATTACATTCACAAAAAAAGGATTTGATGGTGTTGATTGTGCCCGATTCTGTGAGTTAATGCTCATGGGTAGTCTCATGGAATTATGACATTTAAGAGGCCAACACTTGCAAGAAGGCTGCATTTTTGTTTGGTCCATAACTTCTGACCCGCTCGATGGATTTGACCCACATTTCAGCAGTTGTTTTAGTTTTAATTTAATTTGGCATACAAATATACAAGCAAAACATTTTTCAAGATGGCCGACCTTTCCCTTTGTCAACCAGAGTTGGGTGTAATCCGTTATAATAACGGACGATACACTAACGGATTACTTTTTTAGCATCTTTATGTCGAACGCGCTAGTTCCCCTTGACCAGCTATTCCATGCAAGTTAAATTTTTTTCTAAAGAGGTCCGTTACCCGATATTCATTACTCGGGCTATGTTGCCGATTTTCAAGACACCAATGTATACGCTATTTACCGGATCGAAACCAAACCAAGCAAGCACGCAAGCGTGTGTGTGTGTGGTGATGGTGCGCGCTCGCTCTAAGCACATTGGTCTGCGCTCCGCCCCCCCCCCCCCCCCCCCCCTCTCCTGCTCTGCTGTTCCAACTCAACACAGAAGCCAGTGCACAGTTGTGTCTAGGTGTATGTGTGCGTGTGTGTGGGTGTGCGCTTGCATGCGTGTATGTGTGTGAATAAGTTGAGGATGGTGTGTACGGCTCTTGCACGCGGAGGAGCTGTGGCTGCTTGTAGGTGTGTGTGCCAGCGTGCGCATGGATGAGTGCGGTTGCGTGGTGTCTCGTGTGTGCACCAGTGTGTAGAAATGAACGAACGGTGGCTGCATAGGGGTGACATGCTCATCCAGACGTTAGATGGGAACAATTGAGGACCTCCTTAGTATGAATCGTAACGGAAAGTAATCCAACTCGTTACATGCCTCAAAAAGTAATCCAGTAACGTAACGGATAATGTAACGATAGCCAACTGTGCTTATAACACATTTGCAAAAGCCTACACGCCAACATGTAGATTGTAGATTTGTCTCGCCTGGCGAGCCAGGACCAACAAATCATCTATGCATTGCACCCGTTTAGAACGATCATCGGGTGTGGTAAAACCAGGGTAGAAAAAGACGTCACTCAAATTGTCTTATCCAGTCACAGCGCAGTAGGCGGGACAAGCGGGGTGGAGGCGTGGTGACCAAACTCCGCCCACATCTCTATTCGGATAATTAGATTGCTCAGCCTGTATGCGGGCGACGTCTGCCTTGCCCAGACCCAATGTACCGTCTAGCAGCGTGCAATGCATGGGCGATTTGTTGCTTCTGGCTGGCCAGGCCGGGATTTGTCGAAATTATTTTTATTTTTCCCAAATGGAATCTGTCACAAACACCTGCCACATAACTTACAAAGCATGGCACTCTCTAGTCTGGGCTGTGCTGTTCAAGGCCTCTGTGATGTCACAATTCCTACAGTAAGCATGGCTCTACAATATATCTGGGCTTTATTTGTTGTATTTTAAGATTTCCCCCGGGGCATCCAGTAGAGCTGCAATTAACAATTATTTTGATCATCGAATAATCTGCCGTTTTTACTGCCGATTATTCGAGTAATATGCAAATTATTCCTCAAGTCGGAATGATTATAGACGAGTTTACGTGCGAAACACTGGTGGGAGTCATTTTGTCCCACCATTCTTAAGGTCACTTCCGGTGCCTTATTGTGGCCAGGTCAAAATCCGACCACTAGATGTTAGTCTGTGAGCAGTGACACATCACACCACTCACTCCGTTCATAATTTTGTATAAATATTGATGAATTACAGTCAAAATCCGACTTAGTTACTCACCGAGTGGTCACATGTTCTTCTGGACCAATAGGCTGGCTGCTTCTACTAGTTATTCCAAAAGGAATGAGAAAATGGGATGAGTTGCACTGTTTATTAAATCATGCATTTGTGGGTCACAGATCCACATGAGAGCATTTGGGTGTTGAATAGCACACCACAAGTTACCACCATCCGTTTTAAATAACCCTGTAGGTGTGTGTTCCCACTGAATAGACATGTTGGAAAATAGCCAAAAACGCAGCGAACTAAATGACACCGGACGTGACGTTCAGACACCGGAAGTACCCCCCCCCCAAGCTCGTCCATAGAGTATCGATGAGAATGGGCGGGGCCATGAACCCGTGGATGCCAACAGACAACACGTTTGAGCAGAGAATGGGCCAAACAAGTAATCGATTAATCACTGCGATGAATCGATTCATCAAATTAGTTGACAATTATTTCAGTAATCCATCATCGGTTGCAGCTCTAGCATCCAGCAAAAGCTACCCGCTTCACGACTAGAGAGAGGTCAATAAAATGTGCTGCTATCGTATTTCCGGGATGAACCTTTTTAGCAGTCGGCGATGACTGCATACTTGTAGTTTGTCTACCTAGACAGATTTAAATAATGTATCTCATCGGCCTCTCTAGGCAGCGACGCGCTTCTCGCCACGGCAAGTTGTTATTACAATCACAGCTTAAAGAGCACAATCACGATGTGTGCACTGGGGGGCACTTAACACTAAAAACACTACGCCAGGCAGAACGACATCTATTTTAAATTCTATAGTACGCACAAAACCCACAGCTCGCACTGTTGTTAGTGTTCGGAGCAAGAGGAATTTATGAACCTGTGTCGTAGAGCTACAAAAAACAACTATTTCAATAATCAGTTACCGATTTTTGAAAATGATTTGTCCATTAATCAGTTAGATATTTCCCCTTTAAAAAAAATATTCAACTCATCAGATTTTTATGTAGCGCCGAAATCACAGCCGAAGCTGCCTCAATGCGCTTCACAAAAGTGATTTTGTTTTTAGATTTAGATATAAGAAATATAGCAGCTGTTTACCTAACTACCTTTCAACCTTGATTTCCCAGTTAAGGACAGTAATTTAGGGTTGGTTACAGAACTCCTTTAACGGAGGACTGGAAATGAGAGAAGAAAGAAAAAAGAGGAGATCAAGACTTTCAATCTCGATCTCGACCTCGTTGAAATAATATCTACAGTGTTTTGATTGGTTGTTGATGTTAATTTGATTGGTTAACAGGAGGACTGGAGAAAAGAGGAGATTGAGATTTTCAATCTCGATCTCGGCGTAGTTGAAGAAATAACTACTGGTTTGGATTATTGATATTCACAGCGACACAGGAATACTTGAACTTCAACTTGAAATGTAGTCAATTTTGGTTCCTCCCTGCAAACAAATGTACAACAATTAAGTTAATTACCTTAATGCAAACTCAATGCAATTAATGAACATGCTAACATTTTGATGATTTTCTTCATAGTTTTTGTCAACTTCCTCTTCTCCATTATCCTGCTTTGTGCCAGTCACTTGGGGTCAGCAGCTTGGGTCGGTCTCTTCCACTTGTCTCTATCCAGGGCATTTGCTGGTTCCACTCCTCCTTCTGTGTCATGTCTGCCTTTATACGTTCCTCCCAGGTCTTTGGTGGTCTTCCCCTTGGTCCTCTTTTCTTTACTTCTATTGCTTGCACTCTTTTGCATATGTGGTCTTCCCCTCTTCTTTGTATGTGTCCGTACCATCGTAGTCTTTGCTCCTGTAACTTTTCTTGTATTGGTGTCACTTTTGAGTTTTCTTCTTATTTCTTCGTTTCTGACTCGATCCAGCCTTGTAAAGCCGCATGTCCAATGTCCATCTTAACATTTTAATCTTGGCTGTGGAAATTGCATTTTCACCACTTTTCTTTAGTGCCCAGCACTCTGACACGTATAGAACAGGTCTGATGCATGGTGCGATAGTTTTTATCAACAGCGTTGAATAATTGTAATCATATTCTGGATTTTCAGAAATGATTAAGTAAAATCAAAGTGTAGTTCAATAGGTTAAATTATGGTGACTCACTTCCTTTAATGGATTATTAAATTAGTTGCAGATTAATTTCATAAGCTATCGATTAATCGACTAATCGTTGCACCTCTACTGTGTAGCTGTTTGTCAACCTGCAGACCAGTTTGTTGGGCCCATGCTAGAAACAACTAAATATTTAGTTTTGAGGTCCGCGTTGGCCAAGTGGTTAACGCGACCCCATTCATGTTAGTGGCGCTGTGTCTACCGCAGTGTCGCGAGTTCGACTGCACTCGTCGACTTGTCTGCAATGTCTACCCCCGATCTCTTCAACCCAGTTTCCCACTAATCCTATCCAATAAAGATGGAAAAACGGCGCCGACGCCGTAAAAAATAACAAAAAAAATTGCAGTCAAATTAGATACTATAAATATGGTCAGCGTACCTGAAATGTTGATATAAAGTCACTTCTCTAGTACATGTAATGATGTTTGCTCATTGTCAAACTCTTGAGTCTTGCTAGAAAGAGGAGAATAATTCATAGTTGGTTTCCATGGGTTGAGATGGGCACGGATATGCACACATATAACGATATACACACAGATATGCATACAGATATACACACATGCACAAACACTGTCTGTCTGTCTGTCTGTTGCTGCTGTTGTAAGACTGCGTTCATTTTCAGACATCGGATTTGCGTGGTCCCCACAGCTCCCCTTTAATCATGCGTTCCTCGGCATCCACACTTTGCACGCACATTGCAACAGCAAACACTGGTAATGAGCCCAATTCGCGCTGCCATTAAATCACGTAGGGACCTCTGATAATTCGCAATTACCCCCCTTACGTCCGTGGTATTTTGTCACGTGTTCTGACGTCTTTTGCTCAATTTAAAGTCTTTATGATGCATGTGCCGTAATTTTGCTTGCCCACACATGCACGCACATACACAGACTTCGCTCACACACGCCTGCGCACACGGAACGTCATAAAGTGGTGCGTGTATAGTGCACGATGGAAACTATCGTATGTTCCTCTAAAATGCACCGTCCTCCACCGTTCACTCTCGGAAAGACGAGAGACACGCAAACGCACACATACGCATTCTCACGGGACTCGATCAACACAGGACGTCTGTGTTTCCGCAGATCACAGTAGGTAACTCGCGGCGGAATTATTACATCGCAAATCACGGACTTCACGCATTCGTACCGCGAACAAAAACTCGGACGTCCGCCGCAATTATTCGGAAAACGAGAGGTCCATAGGTAATAAAAGTCCAGCGTGAATTGAGCTAATGACATATTTGGGGTGTTTGTGAGGTTGTACTGCCAACATTTTAGGCGGATTGCTCTGTTTTTCTTGGTGTTGCTTGGTTAAGCCATTTTCATGGTTTCACTGCATATTCCGCAGTTTAAAGATGAGAGTGGAGATCCGCTTCATCTATAGACAAGTTCGGGGGGTACTTCCGGTATCTGAACGTTACGCCCGGTGTCCCTGGGTTCAGAAAGTTTATTAGTTCTTCATGTCACGGGTCAACTACACAATATTTATAAAGAGGAGGCTCAGTAGAGGGTTTACAAAACCCTTTCTTATTTAGTATTCACGAGTAGATGTTTATATTTTTAGTTGAAAACAATATACATAACCTTTTAGGGGTTAGACAACATAGAACCGTCATATGCCCATGGACTCAGTGTCCGAGGCTGTACTCGTCTCATCGTCCAAGTCCACCGAGACCGATCCAGGAACGGGTGGAGGCTCCTGGGGGCCGCACCTCTCCGGGGTCGGACGCGGCCTTAAGAAGGGGTGGACTTATTGGTGATGCGGAGCAGCTGGCGGCGGACGATGCGCGCCGTTTGTCCGGCTGTTCCCGCGGACTTGTGACACTTTAGGGATTACGGTTAGGGAAGGGGTTTTAGGGTAGTGGTTAGAATTAGGGGTTAACCCCTAACCCTACTGCGGCTAAACGCCCCATAACTTTTCCTGAAGACAGGGATTACGCGTCATATGGATTTCGGATCATAGGGTACCAACCTCACTCCGATCGTCGTGCTGTTCCCATCGGCATCCTTTTCAGAACTGTGAAGTGTCTGCCGAGTGGTTTCTTTCGGTTGTTAAGATGGTTTAGTCTGAGCACCGTGTGCTTGCTTTTACTTTCTACTGTTCAACCAAGCAGTGAAGGAACTGCGAGGGAAGGACACATAAAAAAACGGGCCGTGGGGAACGACGAGGGATGTTGCAGCACCTCCGCTGTGCCAACATCATTTCCAGAAATCAGATCAGAAACCGATCTTGAATACTATCGTATATTTCCGCTGCATGCTCCCCCAGATTGGATTTTCTCCCACGGCCGCTGTAAAGGAACACGGAGATTCCTCGTGCTGGTTTTTTTCGGAGGTCTCTCGACTATGGCGTTAGGCTATCGTTGATAGCTTTTCTAGCTATCGTTGATAGCTTTTCTAGCTATCGTTGATAGCTTTTCTAGCTAACTTGCATGCTGTTAAAGTCTTTTGTTTGGTGTCGTTTTGCTGTGGCTCACAATCACACGCCCAGAACAGAAGATGTTAGGGGTAAAAAAAAGACCTATTGATGCGAACCGAGAGGAATTTCAGAACAGGGTTGTGAACATTGTCGTGTGTAAGTACGTGTGTGTGTGTTGTATTTTAAGATTTCCCCCGGGGCATCCACCGAACATAGGTCCAGTTTCTCAGCCCTCGCATCCGCCACGGCTGTTGACACCCCGGGGTATTTGCACGGGCTGACGACTGTCTGAATCCATGCCATGAGTGTCGGAGGGGGGGCCCCTAGCATAGTTAGACCCAGTTAACCTATGGATAAACAGTGTGTGTGTATGTTAGGGGTGCAATGAATAGTTGATTAATCGCTGATTAATCGAATATGAAATTAATCGACAACTAATGCAGTAATCGATAATCGCCAAAGAATTGAATCATTGCTATTGTCAGTTTTTTTCCTGACACTGCCAACTATTGGTCCACGCACATTACGTATATTTCTTAATAATTTGTAAACATACAAAATATGATTCGTAATTATTTAATATCATTGATGAAAACCACGAATGTGATGAAAAACAAGCATATTAGCGTATAAATTCATTGTAATGACTGTGTGGCTGAATAAATAACTAAATTGTTGTACATTTCTTTGCTAATGCAAACCAAAATTGCCGACATTTCAAGTTGACAAGCTTCATTGTGTCGCTGTGAATATTTGGGGGATTTCGTTTGTTAAAGGCAGATATGGGCAGAGTAGCCATAAAAAGTATTGTTACCTCAGCCTGTAAATGTAATGCATTACTGCCCATCTCTGGTTAAAGGAAAAACACCCGACCAATTAGTCAATTCATCGTTTAAGTAATCGCAATTAACCGACTACTGAAATAATCGTTCGTTGCAGCCCCAGCGTATATGCAAATGTCTTAGCCTGGCAAGCCAGACCCAGTGCATCGTCCACGAATTGCACATCGCTAGATGCTGCGCGATGTGCAATTCGTGGACGATGCATTGGGTCTGGCTTGTCTATGTGAGTGTGTGTCTGTGTGTGGAAGTGGCCAATCTCAGCTGTGGAGCCATCATTTCTTCTCTAACATTCTCTCCATGTTCAGCTTGGGAAACGGTGGACTAGAATGGAGTTAACTGCTCTGAACACACACACACAGGCGTGTGCATGGCAGGGGTGTGTGTGTGTGAGCGTTCGGCACACACACACTCACACACACACGAGAGGACAAAAAAATATATATACAACTGTCAGCGAAGGATTAAAACATGCATGTCCGCGTCACACTGTTACATGTTAATGGGTTTCTTTTGAACTGACTTCAAAGTACGAACGGTAACTGTACGCCCTTTCTTGTCACAAATCCAGATGGAACTTGGGGTGCACCGAGTTTTTTTTGCTCCAGATCCGATCCCGATTCTTTCATTTTAAGGATCGGCCGATCCCGATCTCCAGTACTGAGTCCTGATACAGAGTCCTGATCTCGCAAAAATTGGTAGTACCCAAACTATTCGGCACAATTGCCAATTTCGGTAATAGTCAATGTAATGAACATTTGCCATGCTCGACATTCACAATTCCATCGTCATACCAGGCCTAAGCTTGATTCATAATTTACAATTCAGACAGTCTACATCACTTTTATCATTTTCTGAGATATCATAACTTTGTTTGTGCACACACACACACACACACACAAAATCTCTCCCCTCTCTTTCTCTGTCTCTCTCTCTCTGTCTCTCTGTCTCTCTCTCTCTCGTAAAAGAATGACGTCACTATATTAAACTACTACATTTTGCAGGCGACGTCACGTTGACACCAGATGTGAATATTCATTGTTCAGCTTGTAAACTATTGTCCACCGTGTCCCATGAGGGAATACTGTACCCTGGTGAAACTGACAACTTGTACACGACCACACACTTAAAAAAATGAATACTTTCCCTGCTGGTACGTTGTATCAGTTCAGTGCCAGCGCACTGTTCAGTACTGTATTGGTTGGTTGTGAATGCTTGTAATGCATTCTCTAGCGATGTTATCGTCTGCTAAAAAAAATGATGTATTTATTTTTTTATTCCGCCTTTGATCGGGCTCGTCACTCGTCGCAAAGGAATTTCTCGTAATTCCCAGGAATCCTATAGGAACAGAGACGGCAAAAGTACCCAAATGTCTTACTTAAGTAAGAGTAAAATACATTTGTGAAAAAACAACTCGAGTAAGACTACAAAGTACTGATACAAATATCTACTCGAGTAGAGTAAAAGTACAGGCTCTGAAACATACTCAAAAAGTATTTTTGAAAGTAAAAAGTACGGGCTCTAAAATGTACTCAAAAGTATTTTTGAAAGTATAAAGTACAAAGTACAAAAATGAAATTGTACATAAAATTCACTTTTTCACTGCTAGTTTTACAATGTTTGAATAAATTGTTAAAAACCTAGCCTAACTTACTTCATGTAAGGTTCATAAATCCCACTGCCGGCTTTACCGCCCCCTACTGGCTCATTCACGCTATTACATATCCCTACCACCTACCATCGGTGCGCAAAAAAAAAGTAACGAGCCTGTTTTGGG
>OMKY01187666.1:0-12765 GCA_900302395.1 Bregmaceros cantori
ATAATAATGATAATATTAAAAATATACATGAATGACAAAGGAACAGCCCTATGGTACAATACGTGAAAGTATATTCAAATTTAATTAAATTGGTTATTTAATTGTATTAAGTCTATTGAATAAGATGTACCAAACGATACAAAAGGTGGCGACAATTATTTGAAAACCCTTTTCAGTCAAACAAGTGTAGCCATGTGAGTTCAATTCAAAACATAAAATATTTTTTTAAATCAAAAGAATTAAAAACACAATAAATACAAATTATAATTTTTATATAATGAAAATATATTACTGAAGACAAATACCTACATACATGGTTGCAAGGAGTATGTTTAAAATGTAATCCATTCCGTTACAAACTGTGCAAAAAAATTGTAATCAGTGTGCTGGCTCTGTTGCGCAGTCTGTAAAACACCCGCATCCAGCGCATGTATATTATCTGTGGGTTAGGGTTAGGGTATTGGCAGCATTTACAAGTCGCTACAATGGCCTCAATTTGCTTTTTGTGATTATTATCTAAGTATCTCTTGCAAATGTAACTTTAATCTAAATTACACATTACTATTTTTTTTTTTCGGCATAGGATTAGGTTTAGTGCATGGGGTGGGTTGCCCTAATGTGGGACAGTCAGTTGCCTAAGGTGGAACAGTGAAATGTAGTGTTGAACAGTTGAACTTAATGTTAGACACATTACCATAGTTTGCTTTTACCATAGTTTCACTGACATTCATTAGTTTAGGGAGGAGCCAGAGCTAGGCAGTGGCAATCTACCCTACCTCTAGTTCTTTTTTTTTTTACATTACAGATTACAGATTACATTTCATGTAATCTGTTTCAACCCAACCCTGATTATATAAGACCCATCAACGCTTGGACTCAGATGATGTTAGTGCGTCACCTTGTGACATGTCCTTGGCTGTGTAATCAAACATGATGTACACTGGAGGGCACTCACAGCTCCCCCGAGTGGAGTTATAGAGCCATGACATCCACTTCACCTTAGGTCAAATCGTCACGCTGACTGGAACGCCTCAGGTTAAAGAGAAACGCCACCGAAAATTCATACTGAAATATGTTATTTTCTGATCTTAGCTGAAGTGATACCAAGCAGGGGTGGCCTGGCAGCATGGCATACAGGGCATTTTCCCGGTGGGTCGACGCCCCAAGAGGGCCGGTGATGTTGCATTATTTTTTTATTCATGGAAAATGTGACCAGCAGGTTACATCCTACGACTTCAGCTGTGGCCTAAACATGTATTAACGTGTATGTATAAATGGTAGGCGCACTTTGGGGAGACTCTAGTGGTAGCTCAGGTGTACTGCATCCCAGTTATTATTAATTTCTAATTTTAAAAGACATCAATTGACAAGTTATGTCAATTGATTATCAGATGGGTTCTGCTTATTATAGGGGCTGATTTGTTCTCTCAGTCCAGGTCTGGTATCAAGGGTGTGTGCACTCACTCTGCCCCCAGCGGCACTTTGTTAACATAGCTTGGCCTGATGGACCAAAATGGGGGTGAAGAAAGAATAGGGTGACCACTGACGTCTTTGATTTTCGGGGACAGTCCTCGTTTTGGACAACCTTTCCCCGGCAAGATCTTGAAAATGTCCACTTCTCAAGCATTTCACAATATCTGATGTTGTTTATTACAAGGTCATTGTGCAGGGAGAGCAGCTGACATGGAGGTGAGTATATTTTGGTTACATATAATTCATACATATAATGAATGAATGAATGAATGAATGAATGGATGAATGAATGAATGAATGAAAATTGCCTGGCCATTCCCTAAACCCGCCGTGGGATAAAATCGAAGCTCCACCACTGCGCAACCCTCACCATTGTCACGGTGATAAATAATAACTTTGCATTTATATCTACCACCACCATTGTGAATAACCCGCACCGCATGTTTCACCAATATTTAACTATTACTACTAACACTTAGCAAAGACCTCAATACTTGATGAAACTCTGCCATCCAGATCATGGGTCAACAATTTCCGCAAGTGTTGCAGAAATATCACCGACATATCGATGTGTTGACTCTGTTGCTAATAATCCTCAGGGTTTGGTGTGCAGTTTAGCGCCTGTCAGTGAACTGAACCCAGCCGCCCTCACAGCCTCGCAGCTAAATCCAACCGTTGCTGTTTACAGTCCGGAGTAAACACTACTCCTGTTGACATGCCTCGCCTGGAGTCTCTTCCGGAAACTCATCTGTTCATATCCTATTTCTCCATCACAGCACAGAACGATTCCATCTGCATGATGCACCAGCTGCTGCACACACTGTATTTTCTAGTCTAGCAAGGCAGAACAAATGAATCGTCCATGCATCGCACACGACTAGAACGATCATTTGGTTTGGTAGGCTAAAAAAAAAAAAAGTCAATGAAATTAAGTTACTGAATCACAGTGCAGTGAGTGTGACAGTGAAGTGGCATTTGGCTGATGTCTCAATACCACACAAAATCGCTTTGGGATTAGTAAATACAACCAGAAGGCACACTATTTTTATTTTGTCACCACTAGTTGGCGCTCTAGGTGCCGGCACCGCCTTTGGGGCAGGGCTGCGACCAGGGGTGTTACTACATTGGTGTCAGAAACGGACTCGCGCGCCGCTCGGTCGAGATCATGGGGGACCCATGGAGAGATGCTGGGCTTCCAATGACGGAAGCATTGAGGGAGGGGGGCAGTGTTGTGAATGGTGCCTACCGCGGCAAGGCCTCGGGACATTGTGGGTCAGCACCCTTAGCGACTGGGTTGTCACTGTCATGTCGGTATAAATGCAGTCTGGATGAAGCTTGGCAATGGGTTGAGCTTAGCTTCTTGTTGACTCGATTCCAGATGCGTTCCCACATACTCCTGTATGAGCTCCTCCATGTGGGGGCGCCTCATCATTACAATACTTATAGTGTGGAAAAAAACTATAAGTGTACCGCACATGAATAACAAAGCACATACATGCAGATCCTGAATAAAATCCTGAATCCTGGATAGAACTGAAAATGGTCTGACTGGAATGGTCTGATTGCAAACCGTAACCATGCTAAAAGCAAATACCTTGCCCACAAAACGTTTAGGCTCAGACTAGGACGACATTCACTGTAAAAAGAGGTTTTATTGTCAAAAAAAAAAAATAACGGATTCCACGAGAACATCAACAATTCAAATCAATGATAAAGACAAAAACACCTAGCAACAACATAGTATTTGCATTGTGTCGAGTCATAGTAAGTCAGAAAATGATAATAATCATAATGGAAAAGGATGTTCAAAAGGAGCACTGTAACAAAATAATCACCCTTTAATACAAAATACACACTGTTACATTCTGATTAGGACTAATGATTTATATAAATGTCATCAAAAAAACAGTGATTTTAAGGCATAGGCGTGAAGAGCAACTGCAAGAGTAATAGGACAAGGAGCTTGACTGGAGGTTTAAAGGATAGACAATGTACTTGGGATGTCACTTGGATGTAATGGAAACTAAATAAAAAGTAAGTAAAGTAATGTAACTTGATTACTTTAAAAAGAAAGCGGTCAGTAATCAAATTTAATCAAATTTAATTGAGTAATCAGTAGTCAGATTACTTTTTAGAAGTAAGTGGCAACATTGCATTTGCTTAATCGATTAATCTGCTATAAAATGAATGATGATCAAATAATGCATTAAACAGTGCTGGCTTTGTGTCGCAATCGGTACCACACCCACACCCAGCACGTGTATGTATGGTGCATGTAAATTAGGTACGGGCAGCGACGTGAGTTCTCCTCCCCTCGCCAATATTTCTGCAATGTATTCCGCCGATCTCTCTCGTCAAAATTTTTAGTTATCGAAATATTGACATCCCTACAATGTACATATAAAACATATTTTCTCTTGGGTTGTTTAAGAGTAAAAAAATGACTATATTAGAAGAGAACACCCATTGGCTAAAATCAGGCGTATATTAGAGAGAAGTGACCTGTTTCATTGGCTAGCGTCAGGAGTGTAATGCAAATGAGTGAACTGTGTTCAGTGTGAAGAAGCGAGAAGCTAAGAGCTAATGTTACATTGACACTTGGAAAAAAAAAAAACAATTGTGTTTGTAGAAATAAAATGTCACACAACATTTTCATAAGAAAACCATCTAAACATCTACCATTCCCTTTTAATAGTTCAAGTTACGTGCACATTGAATACATTTTGGTGGAATTTATAGGCAATGCTTCCTCTGACAGTACACTAATTGCAACGTAATTAGGTACCTTTATTGGCTGTAATCGGCGCACAGTAAAAGGGTTAGCGTAAATCCTTCAGCCCTATAGACGATTTTGGGGGATACTTCCGGTCTCTGAACGTCACTTCCGGTGTCATTTACTTACCGTGTATTTGGCTATTTTTCAACATGTCTATTCGGTGGGAGCACACACCTACAGGGTTATTTAAAAATTGTGGTGGTAACTTGCGGTGTGCTATTCCTCACCCAAATTCTCTTGTGCGGATCTGTGACCCACAAATGCATTATTTAATAATCAGTTCAACTCGTTCCATTTTCTCATTCCTTTTGGAATAACTAGAAGAAGCAGCCAGCCCATTGGTCCAGAAGAACATGTGACCATTCGGTGAGTAACTTTAAGTCGGATTTTGACTGTATTTAATCAATATTTATACAAAATTATGAACAGAGCGAGTGGTGTGATGTGTAACTGGTCACAGACCGACACCTAGTGGTTGGATGAACTGGCGTGCGTGAGTTGGCAAAGGCAACAATAAGGCACCAGAAGTGACCTTTAGAATGGCGGGACAAAATGACTCGCACTAGTGTTTCGCACGTAAATTGGTGTGAGAAAATAGAATAGTGGCGATAATGCATCAACATATGCAACCAACTAAAATACAAGTTTACCTAGACTGAGTAAATACAAAGAAATCAGACAAAGTGTAAATAAAAACATTAAAGCTATACTTGGCAACCTTTCCTTATGGAGTGTCCAGGTACCATCACTACTACTACCACCAGCATACCATACACCCCCCCCCTTCCGACACATAAAACATGCCTACTACCAGAGACCATTTCCCATAGAAAGTAAAGATCCTCTTCTTTACATTTTAAGTTGTTGTGTTCAGATATCATATAGCGTGGAGTGTCCTAAAGTGGGTCACTGCCTAAGCTCTAGTGGCTCTGGTTCCTCCCTAAACGAACGAATATCAGTGAAACTATGGTAAAAGCAAACTATGGTGATATGTCTAACATTAAGTTTAACTACACTACACTACATTTCACTGTTAGACATCTCCCATATTAGGAAGTTGCAAAAAAATCACCCACATCAGGGCAATCCAGCCTATTATATATTTGGTGGACCTCTGGACATCAGTGCAAATGTTTGTGTTTAAAGCACTTTAAGCTTTAACTGAAGACGTCTCGCAGTCGGAGTGGTATGTTTGGAAACTAAAGACTGTTTGGAAACACAAAAAAATGTTGCCAAGTGCAGCTTTAACAAACCAATCAAATCAATCATCCTCGGATACGGCGAGCATGCATATAATAGTAATAGAAATAGAAAAAGGCACATTGTGAAATAGTTCATGTCAGCATAGGGACTGGGCAGGGCCTTAGTTGCTTGTAATTCGGCCAATAGGGGAGTAACATATCAGGACACATCATTGAAATATTGCTTTGACCAATAATGTAAATATCATCATAAAATATGTTCATGGTATGAAGGCCTTGACTTTTGACCACTTCCAAAGATGGGTCAGAGAGCTACGTGACACA
The DNA here is from genome assembly GCA_900302395.1 of Bregmaceros cantori. Classification (NCBI taxonomy): domain Eukaryota; kingdom Metazoa; phylum Chordata; class Actinopteri; order Gadiformes; family Bregmacerotidae; genus Bregmaceros; species Bregmaceros cantori. Next base: position 5,776 of record OMKY01187666.1, read on the forward strand.
ATAATTCCCGAGGTCCTGGGAACCTATTAAACTTCTAGGCTGTCAAATAGGTTATGCAAAATTACCGTTACAATAAAGTATTTACACTGACGTGTTTTTATTTATACATCTTTATTTCTTTTGAATCATGGTTTCTGAAATGCTATATCAACCCACATCCGATCTGTGAGAGATCATGTGGTTAGGCAGCAGTCTCAGAACCCCTACTTCCCACGGTCTTGGTCATTATCCATATCAAAATGTTACACATGGTGCCTTTAAGGTGTTCATTCATTTCATAGTTTAAAAACGTGTACGGTTTCGAGAAAAATACAAAAAAAGTTTGAAAACGTAAAAACATGGCTTCTTCATCCTGCATGAAGACACGTTGGTGGTCTACGACGTTGCCGCCTCACATGATGGGGCAGTTCTCCACTCTGACGCCACCCTGTGGACAGAGAGGTAATAACAACATAATGAACATGGTGAGTCTAGCCTGGCAAGCCAGAACAATCTACCATTCCCGTATTGCACCGATTTAATTTTTTTCTCCCGATTTCTTCGGTTTGTTTCTTGTAAAGCGACCTTGGGTTCTTTGAAAGGTGCTATTATTTGTTATTATTATTATTATTATTATTATTATTATTATTATTATTATTATTATTATTTTCCATTTTATTGACACGGTTAGACCAAAATGGAATGAGAGAGATCGGGGAAGAAGGTCGGCGAGGAGAACTCGTGACGTTGCCGTGACTGGGAACTAAGTCATTGTCACCATACATGTGCTGGGTGCGGGTGTCTTGCCGACTGCGCCACAGATCCAGCACATCTCTGCTCCTCTTAAAATAAATCCCGACTTGTCACCGCATTTGATAACCCGCGTTATCAAATGCAACAAATTCAAACAACATGTCCTATATTCATTGGTTACATCCACTGCCACCGAACTGAAGCAGAGCCCGCTCCGAATGGTGCGTCGATTTGAAGCCAAAAATCTGATACGTTGACACTGTCTGATTACCCCAAGATCAGGCCTTTGAACTGGTTCAAGGAACGAAAACCAGGAACTTTTTTGGTAACCGGTTAATACCTGCTTTATTTGTTATTTGCCCCGCACACTGCAGTCTGTCCGGTGTCCGCTGCTCCCTCACCCTCTCTGCCGCCGTGCACCTTCCCTTCCCAGCTGCGCCCGCGACTAGCGTCAACTTGAATTGAGACACTTGTGTCAACTGACAGGAACGAAATTAACCGTTCCAGGAACAATATTTTTTTTGTTCCAGTCGGTTCGGGAACATCAATTTATTGGTGGAACTCATAACCGGAAACGTTATAATTCAGTTTCTGTAGGGAACGAACTGATTGGGAAGAAATGTCAGTTCAAAGCCTTGTCCAAGATACACCAAGATACACGCGAAATGCATGCGCTTCAGGAACTAGTAGATTGTTCTGGCTTGTCAGGCTACGGTGAGTCAGGTCTGCAGTAAGCTGTGTTAGCGGCCTGATAAAAACACAGTCATTACCCAAAACAAGCCCATTATGTTTCATGGCAGAAGGCAACAATGGCTGGGTTACAGTTGAGGTTAGAGCAGTCATTACATATACAATGGGGATGAGATTCCCTTGGCCCGACAGGCAACAATAATAGTAATAACTATTAATTGACTGTTTCAGCACCAAGGTTATGTTTGTCAGCCATTTTTCATTTTTTTATTGTACAGGATTAGTGTGAAATGACTATTTGTAAATGAATAGTTATTCAAACAATAACATTAAGGAAATAGAGCATACACCTATATTCACAGATAGTAGTTAAAATTAGTTTAGATTAAAAATAATACTTTTGAGTGTGCCGCAGTAGCTACGTCTGATAAGACAGTGCACTACAAAGTACACATATGCCATACTGGTGCGGCGAGTCGTGAGTTAACGTCCCACCACGGAAAGCTTGGCTGCATGTCTCCTACCCCTTATTCACCCCTTTCCAGCAAGTCCTCGATTAGATATTTGGATCGGTACTTTGTAGTCGTTTTCAAGTTGTTTTTCAAAAAAGTATTTTACTCTTACTCAAGTAAGAAATTTGGGTGCTCTTGCCATCTCTGATTTTTACTCAAGTAAGCAATATGGGCCTTAACCCCTTCGCAGAAGCCCAAATCCTGACTTTTGTGACGAAACAACCTGCTCCCAATATGGGTAGCTTGCCGTTTCTGCCTATTTGCATAGATGTCAAATCCAGTTCCAGAAAGTAAAAGTCGTGCCAGGTTTTGATTCTACATGGAGGCCAACTAATAATGGGATCCATGTTGGTGGTTGAAGTGCTTTGGATTTGAGTTTTCGCTTACTAGATGCATAAATACATTTAGAGGAAGAAGTGTTACCGGCATTAAGTTCCAATGGCCGCCACTCCACTCCGCCGTCGCAGTTGGGTGCGATTCGCGCTCTCAGCCATGGGTTCATGAGGTGGTCAAAATGGGATTGGATCCACCTCAATTGGATCCGTTGAGGTGTATACACCTGACTGAGGACTAATTAGCAGCTAGTAACAGCCAAAAACATGACAGGACTTTGACTTTCTGGAACTGGATTAGCCGTCTCAGCCTTGTGACCTCACCACCTACCTTGCGCGGTGTAGAGCTGCTGACCACATAGGAGTGGGGCAGCAAGCCCTCTGAGATCCCTCCACTGCGGAAGGAGGAGCGGGACGTGGCCGACGTCACCACCGTGCTGCCCTTGTCGGGCGACGCGCCGCACGATCCGCACACGGCGTTGACACAGCGGCTCCGGAGGTTGTACTCTCCATCGCTGCAGGTGCTGTGGGCCACCTGGGGGCGTAAACGGAGTACTATGTAACTTTTGCCATTTGTCCAAAACAATAAGTTAAGAAAATACCATAGACTTTATATTAAAAATGGACACCACATTCGTTCTGATGTCCGTGCCTACTTCCTGGTTGGTTTTCGCCTCAGGTAGACAGAGCTTGTCTCAGAAAGCCGAGCCCCACGGGAATTCCAATACAAATATTCTGATTTTAGCAGCCTGTTTTAACATATTTAACGGATTGTCCTAATTGGTGTTTTACTTTCTCAACAATGGCAGAGCCCATTGGTGCTATGCTCGGGTTTCAAAAGTCCCGCCGTTCACCGCAATGGGATGACGTCACTTATGCTGCGTCTACTTAATATACAGTCTATGTAAAATACATTTATAATCATAGTTTTGGCTTCCAAGGATCGGCCTGTTTATTTAATAGGGAATGACTGTGTCTGATTGATATGCATTATGGGACATTTTAGTGTCTCTTAATTAAGGCATCCCTGCACACTTACCATATCATCATCATCATCTTCAAACTGTGTGCGCGTCACCTTGCGCATCGCCATTTCCTGCAGGAAACAGGAAGAGGAACGTTAGCGGGAGAAGTCGGTGGAGGGTTATTTCCTCAGACCAGGCGACACAAAGCCAGGTAGGTTTCACGGCGGCACTCAGTGGCTATTCTTGTACCAGCACCACGATGAGTCACAGACTTGTTCTGTTCATTGATTTCAGTTCTGCTTTCAACAAATTGGATCCTGTCAGTTGAAGAGGAAACTACTGTGTTTCATCTGTCGGACCCCATGACTTCCTCAGCAACAGAACAACAAAGGGTTCCCCCGGGCCGTCTGACTCACTGTGTTCTTCATATGGTTCTTCCTGGTCCATGCTGACGCATTGTGTTCTACAGAAGGTTCTCAGACAGCACCAGCACACATATCCAAAGTTCAACTTTGATGTGCAAGCTTATGTTATGTTATGTTATGTTATGCATGTTTGTGTGCATGTTGTTACTCTTCCTATGTCGTCTTTTTCTCTTTTCAATTCACTGTATCACTCCCACCACATCCCACATCTAACTGTTCATAGACTACCCAGTAGACTGCCTATCCTTGTATATAGACTGCCCTGTAACTTGTCTGTCTCTGAACACAGACTGTCCGTGTCACATTCAGCCCACCGACCCGGTTACATCAATGTTTCCGAAGTTAAATAAATATTCATGCCTATAAGCTCACCTCTGGGCGATGCCATAACAGAAACTGCGGTTGCTCGCTCAAATATCATCCTTTTCAAAATCAGAAATGTGTGCATTGATCTGCACACATTCTTTAACATTCCTGTGGAATTTGGCTCAATTTTTTTTATATATTCCTGAGTTAAAAAACAAACAAACATTAAATATGTTATATAATATATTAAATAATATGCTCACCTTCCTCTGTGGAACCACCATGCAAGTTTTGGCTCAACATTCAGCTTGGCACACGGCACCACAATTGTTCAAAACAATCTGGCTCCCTGACCTTTTTCACCCTGGCATACCTGGTGAACACTGACTAGGTACACATAGACTGCTGTATCTATACTACTCTGGATTGTCATATGCACTGTCTCTTTCACCTGTTACTAAGAAAAACAATCTGTGAACTTGTGTCATTGAAGATCATTGATTGTGATACCTCTCCGCTGGCATTGAGTAGGGTGGTCTGGAACTGGTCTCCCACTCCCCAGGTGGTCTGGGTCTTCCACACCAAGTCCGAGGGAGGGTTGTTGACTCCACCGCCGGTTGAAGACCAGATCTGACACACAAAAGAGTACAGAAGCTTAGTTAACATGAGGCAAGGCATAGAAGTAAAAAAAAAGTAAATGGTTTATGTGGTCATAATGGATGCTGAAAATAAAGTCCCTGAACATAGACTCTGCTGTACAGTTCATTACTTCATTCTCAGTGGATAGATTGGCAAGAATAAAACATGGATGATTTTATTTTTGTTTTTAATGTATTTTCTCAGTCCATTCGGACCATTTTCAGCTTTATTCAGGATTAGCTGGAAAATGGCATCTCATTAAAACCACAGTTCGGAACTTTATCCTGTGTATAAAAAGACTTATTTAAGATATAAGATTACATGTATTGAAAGTTATTGATTAGCTGGATGGGTTCACGATCAGGTTGAGGCGTACCGTGACTCTCTGTCCGGCCTTCAGGGTGAACTTCGCTGGGAACTTGAAGGCGATGGCGGGTGCAGTCCCCACCTGGCGTTTCACCTGCCAGTTCCCCAGCAGTTGGTCCTGCGCAGAGCATCGAGGGAGTTGATGATACTGTTACTGAAATGTAACTTGTAGAGTCACGCCTCCATTATGCTGATTGGCTACAAGCAGTGACATCATCGGATGTCCCCTCCCATCGCCTATAAATCAATGATACTTCCTGACCATGCGTGTTTGGCTTGTTCCTGCTTTAGCTCATAGCTTAGCTTAGCAACCGATGCCCAGCTAATGTCCAGTATAGCTCAATAAAACCCTGTAGATAAATTCCCGTGCCCCGTGTAAAGAAACACATTTCATTCATTTAATTTTATTTCATTCAAGACGCAGGCGAGGGCCTGAATCTTTCAAACAGTTGTTGCATTTTGGTGTCATGTTGTCGTGAGGGGAATATAAATGCTTCTAAAAGTACAAAGTAGTAGTAAAAGTACAAAGTAGTAGTAAAAAGTAACAGTATTTATACTTAGTTACTTGCCAACTCTGGCTAAGGATAATGCTGGCTAGGACTTGTGAGTGACTGTCAAACAGGATAAGTAGCAGTTCTAGAGAAGGCTCACCACAAGCTGGCAGTGTTCTCTTATTAAAGTTATTTATCACTGTTCCTTGTCGCACATATTTGCCACGTCTCCATCCACATATTTGAATTTCACAAGGAAAAATGGGTGAAGTCAGGTCACGACAATATTGTTATCATTAATACTGTGGTGGGATTTTATCCCTGAAAATCTTTTATCACAACTGCGTCACAACGGCCAGCCAGTGTGAACCCACTTTTGAACTAGACACACCCCATCTAATTATACGCTACCTGTGTAACCTGCGTTACTGTCAATATCTCAGCTTACAACCACCTAATCATAATTAGTAGTAGTTGTAGTATTCATCATCATCATCCTCACTCCCATAGTCTGTGCCACTGAGGTCTTCGCAACTCTCCATCTCTCTCTGTCCTCGGCCACTCGCAAGGTGTCATTCAACCTGCATGCAACTTGTCCACTCTTGGAGTTTTATTATTACTAGAGGTATTATCGTTGTATCCCCAAAACGTGTCCTGGATTCGGTGTGTTAATGCACTAGGGTAGGTTCATCAACTAATTCGATTTTGGAGTGCGACAGTTTCAAGATGGCTGAATTTAAAAAAGAAATGAAAAAATAATGTAACTTTCTTGAGCTTTGGCTGTATCCGAAATCACTCCCTATCCCCCATATAGTGCACTATATGGGGCGCCTGCCATTTTGTAGGGGTGTCCGAATTCTCCAAGTATCCCACAATGCACTGCAAAAAGTAGTGAGCGTCGAATGTACCCTAGACAAAGCAGTATAACGTAAAAATGACCTAAACTTTTCCTAAACCTTTATTTCAATATTCATGAGGATTACCTCATCAGCCTTGTTGCTCAGTTTGACAAATTTGCCATCCAGGTCGACCTCGTCCACAGTGACGCGCCCAGAGGCGGAGGCCTGCTGGGTGATGCGGGTCCGCACGGCGGCCCCTCCGAAGCTGGCCTCGCTGTCTGTGTCGTTGACGCGCCGGCGCTTGGCCGATGAGCTCTGCGCGCTGCAATGGACGGTGCGCGACGCACTGGATGCGTTCGTGCCCGATCCGGTGCGGGCGCTCACTCTCTGAGGTGGAGGGCTGGGTGACAGACGCAGCCTGCCAAGGGACAACAGTAGAGATTAAAGCAGCACATTGGGCATACAGAAAGCAGAAATGCTGAAATGCCGAAACGCATGACTGTTATTTCCAGTAAGTTTGTCACTGATCATTCCATTTGGAACAGCATTTACCTGCTGGAAGTTATCACACTATTTGTAAGATAGTATTATTATTATTATTATTATTATTATTATTATTATTATTATTATTATTATCATTATTATTATATTTTATTTTATAAATTTTATGATTAACTATCAAATAGTCGTTAG
>OMKY01187709.1:0-10271 GCA_900302395.1 Bregmaceros cantori
CACACACACACACACACACACACACACAGACATACATACAAACACACACACACACACACACATACAGACACAAACATAAACACACACACAGACATACACACACACACACACACACACACACACACACACACACACACATACATACACACACACATACACACACACATACATACATACATACACACACACACACACACACACACACACACACACACACATACACACACATTTACACACACACACATACACACACACACACACACACACACACATACACACACACACACACACACACACACACACATACATACATACATACATACATTGTTCAAAAAAATAAGCTAAAACCATTTGTAATCAAAACGCAGGGGTGTTAAAAATATATTGATTATCTTATAACCATCATGAAAACATTTTTTTCACCTGCCAGGTAATATATTTTTCCGTTATGGTGGTATGTGGTCAGTTATTTTGTCTACGGACCGGAAAGAAACCCTTCTTCTTTCCTTGGCACATGCCGCATGCACAGCTGGTGTTGGTGAATACTCCTCCCTCTGGGTTGTCCAGCGTATTGCAGTACAATATCTTGATTGTGGCTGTGTAAAATCACAGAAATCGTTCCCTATCCCCTAATCACTACCCCCCATAAAGTGTACTCACTTATAGTCCACTCAACAGCAACGACCGAGATTTCGGACACTAGAGTTGGCGGCGTCAAAATTATTATAAAATATAATTATACAATTCAACAATCATCAGAAAAGTCAGAAGTACTTACATTCATAACTATTTGCCGTGGTCGGTCGCTATTTACTCCCGCCACGCCATTTTTTTTTTAAAGTTTAGGTCATTTTTAAAACGTCTCGCAATGCATTATGGGTTATATTGCTCCGTCTAGGGTACATTTCAGTGCACTATCTAGGGTACAAGGAGAATTCGGACACCCCTAGAAAATGGCGTGCGCCCCATACAGTGCCCTATATAGGGGGTAGGGAGCGATTTCGGGACACAGCCATAGTTACAATTATTGGACCCAATAACCAATCTTTGGCTGCCAAATATGAGATTAAAAACGGCCATGGCAGGCAAAACAAAAACAAGTTATTACTATAATTGTTATTGATTATTTGTTGTTGTTATTTATTATTATTATTATTATTATTATTATTATTATTATTATTATTATTATTATTATTATTATTATTATTATTATTATTATTATTACCAAGGTTGAATAAAAATTCTGTAAGAATTATAACTAAACACATAAAAAAACAACTTCATAGAGACTAAGTAATCATGTGACATGTAACAAAGAGATATCATTAGTACTGAAATGATTACTCAAATATTCAGGATTATACTGACTTAATCAAATGTGAATATCTTGCCTCGAGACACTGCTTTTGGGACACTGCTACAGCTACTGGTACCAACTGAATTCTATAACTATATTTGTTACAAATACAGTTGCAATTGCAGCAAATTAAATTTTAGATTACTTGTTTGGTGACCATTTAAACGGTTAAATATGATTGTTGATGTAAATTGGATTATCGATTAGCCATCATCATTGACATCATTGTTTATTTGTTTTTACGTTACTTTGACACACACACACCACACACGGGTGTACACAGACACACACAGCAGACTCTTCACAGCATGGTATAAAGCCAGTGATTGTAGTGGTGGTAATTCGAGTGCTTGTAGTCTGTGAGTTTTGAGCTGGCCAGCTGCTAGCAACTAGACTGGCCATTTACTGTCATCTGGGGGCGCTCTTCCCCCCCCACCGCCCGCACGCCGCCCAGCCGACAACATACTGCTCTAATGACTAATAAACACACATTTCTATGGCTGTGTGTGTGTGTGTGTGGGCATTCTCTCGTAGGTCCAACTTATAGGCATGTGTGTATGAAGAGGTTTACTGGAGATCTTTTGCACGCACAGTCCACACATTTGGACGTGTGTGTGTGTATGTATGTGTGTGTGTCTGCGTGTTTGCACATCTGCTGCTTGTGTGTAAGTTTGTTTATGTGAATGGTTTGTGTTTGTTGTTTACGTGTGCGTCCGTATGCTCAACAAACGTCTTGATCTGTAGGTTAACAAACATGTCATTTGGACCACAGAGAGTCATAAACAGTTGTGCCTCAAAGTTGAATATCTGAGCTAATTGCAGTTCGCACTTTGCACGTTATTTTTATGAGCCGGCTCTTCGGTTCTATGCTCGCTTACGGCATGCTGAAAGCATTTTCACCTACGTTTCAGGGAGGGTTTGGCCGCTGTTTTTTTAATGTGTTTGCATAATTTAAGCCTCAACATTAATTTGGAGGGATGCTTGTTATATCTGGACGAGGATGGCCCATGTTGTTGCACCTTCTGATACAATCATTATCCGGCAGTGGGAAAACGGCCTCATCGATGTCTAATCGACTCCATCCGATGACATTTGGCAGCGTTTACTAGCACCGAAAACACTAGCCATCTCCTCTTCAGCCACCACATTCTTATCACTGTCCCCTCGATAACTGAAAAAAGTTGAGCACGGATCTGGATGAAATTTTCCAGAGTTGTTGGAAATGACGAAAGAAAGAAGTGATTAAATTTCGGTGCATTTCTGTAGCCTATAAGTCACATTGCTCTGCATGAAAATTTGCTATATAAATAAAGTTTGATTTGATTTGATATTAACGGGAGAACGCAGCTGCGCCCGAGGCGCATTCAGTCTCCCAAACGGCCGATGGCATTTTTTCCCCCCATCGGTGCCATTTCTGAACGTTTCCAATAGCTTTCGGGATGTTTCAGAATTAAAACATGGCTGACGCCTGTTGCCTGTTCTCAAGCTATGCATCAGCTTGTATATCGCAGCGCCATGCCAACGTCCCGAGTTCGGATCACGTCGCGAGCGCTGCTTTGCGTCTTTTTTTTTCAACCTGCAAATTGCGCTTTATAAAAAAATATATATATATTTTTAATTTTAGGTCATACTAGGTTTAGGGGTTAGGCGCAGGTTTGCAATCTGTGAGTGCTTCTAGTTCTTAAATTGTGTTACCGTAGTTCAGGAGGGATACATTACAGAATCACTTATCAGACTTATCAAGTCTATTCAATTGGAGATATGTGTGACGGGACTGTGAATGAGCAGTTGCTCTAGGAAATCTTAAAATACAACACACAATACAGAGTACAGCGGGATGCAATGCATCATGGGAAAAATGCATTACCAAAGTAAGTTGAGTAAGCCAAGATGGGCACTATATAAACCAGTCGCTTTGCAGCCTTAAGCTCGGTTCAATCGCTGCGTTCCACATTGAAAGTTGGCGTTTCACCCCATTGCATACCTCATATTCTATGTTTTGCAAGCATTTTGTACTGACCTCCCCTATGCCAAATCATAGCAACATAATTGTGGATCCAATTGTATTCAAAGAAAATGCTTTTTGTGTCAAAGAGCTGTCTGAATGAATTGAGGACTTGGTCAAATGTAAAAAAGAAAAAAGAAAAAACGAAACAAAACAGGAACTGCCCTTTAATCCCGTGTGCGATCAAGCGTAGTTTGGGAAGTGGTGTGGGTCCTCTCCAGGACGCTGGGAGGTCTGCCAGCTGTCCCCTCCGTCTCTGACCCGGGGGCCACAGCAGACACACGGCTTGGGGCCGGGGCCCCCAGAGGCCCCACCGGCCCACTGGTGGTCTTTTTATGGGAGCAGAATTTGGCACAAAAAAAACCAGACTCCGTCTCTCTCCATCATTTTATTACTGCAGCCATATAGACCCGGCGTGGCCCTCCAGCCGCACTGACAATAAACGCCCCCCGTTATATGGTCCAGAGTTATAAGGTGGGGAGAAGTTTGACTTATATGATGGAGGAGAGAGAGAGAGAGATTGAGAGGGGGAGAGAAGAGTAGGGAGAGGGAAAGAGGAGGCAAGAAAGAGAAAGAGGGAGAGAGAGAGAGGAGAGAGAAAGTGATGGGAGTAAGAGAGAGAGAGGGAGAGAGAGAGAGAGAAGGGCAAGAGAGCGAGACAGAGAGAGGGGTTGAGGGTAAGAGAAGAAGCGAGAGAGTGGAGTGAGAGAGGGAGTGATCAGGAGAGAGAGAGAGTCAAGGCTGAAATTGCTAGTGAGCTGATGACAGCTTGGTAATTTGCAGTATATAAACAGTCTATAAAAGCTAAATGAACGGATGAATGAGGGATAAACATACACACACAGGTACGCTTGTAAAGGCACTGCACTTAGTAGCAAAGCTTAACAGCGAGTATTAGCATGAATACTATTAAAACTACTGGCAGAGAGAGAGGGTAGGAGAGAGAGAGATAGGGAGTGAGGGGGGAAAGAGAGAGAGAGGGGGAAGAGAGAGAGAGATAAGGAGTGAGGGTGAGAAAGAGTAAGAGGGGTGAAAAGTAAAAGTAAAATGTAATGGTTAATTGATGCGATGCATACCTGATATTATTAATCTGTATCCCATATATTCCACAGCTAATAAATATGTACAGACATAATACATTATTCAATGAATGATTCAGCAGCAATAGCAACATTGGTTCTAACAACAATCGCTGCAACATTAGCAGCATTAGCAGCAGCAGTAGCTAAATTAGCAGTAGCAGTAGCAACATTAGCATCAGCAGTAGCAACATTAGCATCAGCAGTAGCAACATTAGCAGGAGGCAACATTAGTAACCGCAGTGGCAACATTACCAGCAGCAGTAGTAACATTAGCAGCAGAAATGGTTACTAGCAGCAGTAGCAACATTAGCATCAATGGTAGCAGCAGCATCACTAGCAACATTAGCAGCAACACGAGCAACATTAGGACTAGCATCATTAGCATCAGCAGTAGCAGCAGCAGTAGCAACATTAGCACTAGCAACATTAGCAGCAGAACTAGCAACATTAGCGCTAGCAACATTAGCATCAGCAGTAGCAGCAGCAGCACTAGCAACATTATTATCAACACTAGAAGCAGCATTAGCAACATTAACAGCAGCAGTAGCTAGTTTAGTAGCAGCAGCACCAACTTTAGCACTACCATTAGCAGTAGCAGCACTAGCAATATTATTAGCAACATTAGCAGCATTAGCACCAAACATTAGAACGGCAGTAGCAACATTGGGAGGAGCAGAAGCAACATTAGCAACAGCAGCAGTAGCAGTAGCATTACAGCAGAAGCCCGGTTGACTGATAGAGACAGCAGCGTGACTGAATGGAGAGGCTTCGATTACCCCGGAGAAAGAAAGGTGAAGCAGAAAGCAGAGAGAGAGAGAGAGAGAGAGAGAGAGAGAGAGAGAGAGAGACGGAGGGTCAGAGAGGTGGAGGCTCGGCTGGTGCTGAGGGGAAGAGAGACGGGGGGACTCTGAGAGTGGGGGCTGGGGCGGTGGAGGTGGGATGGAGACTTAAAAGCAAGTGGCTGTTTCTCAGTGTTAGTCAAGTGTAACGGTATGGCCACCGTGTCTGGGAGCTAGGATTTCAAACCGTGAGCAACAGGTTCAGGCCACTACCACACACTTAATAGGAACCACTCGTTCCTTCAGTGTGTTTTTTTTGTTGCTGCTTTTTAAAGGGTTGTGTTTGCTTCCCCTCCTTTTTTCCTTCTACCCTTTATCCATCCTGTCTTCTGTCCACCATACACACACACACACACACACAGACTCTCGCACCCTCGTCGCTGTGCTTAGATGAAGGACTTCTAGTTGACGTTGGGTGGGTGGAAGGAGGGAGTCTTGTGTGTATATAGCCTGCATTCATATCGCGCTTTCTACCACATAGTGCCACTCAAAGCCCTTTACAGTGACCTCTCAATCACACATTCAAACGGCTGCTGCCATACAAGGCACTCGCCACGACCCATTGGGAGCATTTTCGGAGGCGGGATTCAAACCACCAACCTTTTGGTTTTCAACCCTCAAGTCATTGGAACGACCGCTCTATCCATATCCAGCATAACACATGTCCAGATAGTGAGTTCCGTGAAAGCGTGGCCTGTGTTAACTAGTGTGTAACTAGTGTTACATAAGAATTCAATATTAGAATTCAGCCGGGACTGTATAGGTTGCAGGTGATAAAGTTTGATGATGATACTAATGTTTTCTGTCTGTACAAATTAAATACATTTTTTTTTTACTTGGATTGGTTTGCAGAATTGCAGGCATCTTTTGAACGAAATCACTGCGCAGCTACTGCAATCGGCAGCTGCTGAAATATAATGACACATAGCTAATAGTAATCTAACTTTATTACTTTGATGGGGGTAGTCAGTAATCAGTAGTTGAATTACTTTTCACGAGTAACTATGGCAGTTAGGACTGACGGATGGGCGAAATGACAGTCTTTTCAAGGCATTCGGGAAGGCCATGTGTAAAATATCAAAATCCCTTTTTCCACATTTCAATAAGATTAAACTGTGAGAAGAATCAACTTTGATGGAACTTTTATAGCCGGGGTTCTTTCCGAAACTAGGACGTCAGTTCCAGGCGTGGTTAGAAATACTTGAACTCGTTGACAGCAACAAGTCCATGAAAAAGACGAGAAAAAAAAGAAAAAAAAAGAAACAGTCTCCTCACGCTGGGCTCCACACTCTGCATCTCGGCCTCTTCGCGAGCCAACCCAAACACAATCCTCGAGCAGTCGCGCACGCACACGCGCGCTTATGTGCGCGCACAGTAAGTGAATTGTCTGTCGGGGGTCACGGCGGTGAGTGAGACATCCATGAAAACGCTGCGACGGTTTGCGGTTCCTCCTCGTCCTCCCGCCATCTGTTACCAGACCGTCGAAACATCCCCGGCTTTTATCTCGTCAAACTCCGGCAGATTACATGCTAGGCCTCGCTCGCGTATATGCTGCGCGGCGCTGCTCAACGGTTTTATTATTTTGCTTCCAATGCCCTTCAGATGTGTCCATATCAGTGCTCGGCGCGTCTCCCCCTCTATCTCTCCCTCCTCGCCCCCCCCTCCAGACTAGAACAAGCAGGCAATAACGCGGTGCATTTGTTCGAACGCGTACGGTACTGATTGCAGATGTGGTTATCTGATAGCGGGCTGACCTTACGGGAACTCTGAGCAGCTTGAGACGGGAGTGGTTCGCGGGCGGCGGCGGCGGTAGCAACTGATCCTACCGCTTTTGTCATCAACTCATTTTAGCACAGACATCCCCCAATCTGAATCGGAATACTTAAACATTCCCAAAAGTGGAATTATATTCATTTATCAGTCCCAGTTCCGTAGCACAGTCAGCACAATGAGTAGTATTGGAGCAAACTAATAAATATGTAACAAGAACACAATGTCAAAAGGGAAGATTTGGAGCATGCCGTTTTCAATTGTAATCTGCAACGTATTCCCATTAGCACATTTCTAAAGTAAATTACCTCCAGATTACGAGTAAAATGGTGCTCTAGAAATGGCATTATAAGTAATACCTTATAAGTGCATGCTGGGCTGTGCAAAAAAAATCGATTTGTAATCAAATCGGATTCTTTGGTTCAGAGGATTTTGGAAAAAGTGAAATCATCAAAACTTATTTCCTTTTTAACATTGATAATAATGATTTTACTGGTCTGTTTTCTAGTTATATGGATTAATACAATGTGTATAAATTGATAATTGTATTAATCCAAAAGAGAAGTGCAGGTGAAATTCAGCCAAAGAGAAGTGAAGTGTCTACTTAATTCCAAAAAATGGACACAATTCGCAAAGTTTGAAACATGAAACTTCTAGTTTTTATATATTTTCTCCCTTTTTTTTTTCTCAAGAAATCGGAAACAAATTGAAAATCGACATTTCAAAGACACAAATAAGATTTTTTTGGCAAAATCGTACAGCCCTAAGTGCATGTAATCCTGATATTCCTGGCAAATCTAACTGTAATTCAGATTGCATTTCAAATGGAATTGTAAAGGAATACAGTCAGTATTTTTGGTAATCTGATTACTGTAATCTGATTGCATGTAGTCTGTTAGTATATCATACATTATCGTGCCGGTGAACGTGAAGTGTGCTTACATGCTGGATTACCAGGAGAATGGATCAATCAAAAACGCTGTATCAACATTAAATGGGGCGTTTTAGAGTCACCCGGCAGATCACTAACCGTCGTCTTTCATGTGCGGTAAGCGATCCGTCCCACGGCGCGTCGCCCCGAGCTCGTCAGTCAACCACGGCCGGTCGCTGGGGCGCGGGGGGTCATGCTCGCTGGCAGATGGGTGATGGGTGCCTCACCGACTCCCCCCCCTTCCCTGCTACCATCCCACCCTCCCTCTCCACCCACAATCAGGATCCTAACACGGTGGAGTCTGGCTTAGTGGCCTAATAGACAGCAGTTTAATTTTAAAATTACAATTATTGAGTTTATTATTACACTCTTTCAGCGGCAACAAATTTAATGCTAAAATATTTGCACTGGTGTTTGAGTGTCCACCAAAGTATTCTACACGTATTAATTCAGAACACAACGGTTTATGATTTAAAATAAGAGAAGCTCCACTTTTTTCCACAAATTGTGATTACAACTTTCATCATTCAAAAATTGTGTCTTTGGCAGCAAGTATGTTTTACCCTTTAAACACTTTATTTAAACAAGTACCACTGTCACTTACTTATAATTTACTTTAAAATACAACTCAAATACAACCAACTTCAAATCAACAATTATATGCATTTCAGTGTTTTCTTTTTACATTTATTTCATTTCGGGTAAAAAAAATGGCTGGTCCATGACTTGACTATAGAAATGTTTCCTTTACCATTCAAAGGTTGCTGTTAATGATGACTTACTCCATATTGTATTGTATTCTATTTGTATTGTAATCCCTGTTCACTCTCTTTCTGAACCAACAAAAAAACCTGCCTACCTATTCACCTATCTATTTAGTTATCTATAAAGGGCCTCTGCCACTGGCAAATTTCAACTAGTTACAACATGAGCCTCGATTTGATCTTTTCTCATAACCATAATGATAAAACCGCAGGTAATCCCTGGTTGGTGTTCTCAGCGTACCCCAGCCGCCGACTCGACTAATTGATTCAACTAATGTGGCTCCATAAAAATAATTAACCAAAGTAACCGCTAATTATGTGAAACCCCGGGAGGCATGTGTTCCCCCCCCCCCAGCGGGACGCCCCAGCGAGGAGCTGCTTAGTCTGGGGTCCTGAGTCATCTGATCTCCCCAGGGTGCTGAGGGTCTGCACCCGAAACACTTATTGCCAGATAGCAGGAGGTCGGGGAAGGTGATGTGGGGGGGGGGCTCACCATATGGCCCGTGTCGGAGAGCCGTTAGTCAGCTGCTGTCGCCGCTGGTGGCGACTGCTGCGTGTTTAGAGCCGAGATCAGCGAGAGAGGCTGCGCGAGGAGGAGATGGACGGCATCCGGGTGCTACTGTAGATGCAGAACAACGAGCTACTGCTGGGGGGCCAGACACACATAGACTGTCTCTCTACATAGACTGTCTTTGTACATAGACTGACCCTGTACATAGACTGACCCTGTACATAGACTGACCCTGTACATAGACTGTCTTTGTACATAGACTGACCCTGTAGATAGACTGACCCTGTACATAGACTGTCTTTGTACATAGACTGACCCTGTACATAGACTGTCTTTGTACATAGACTGACCCTGTACATAGACTGTCTTTGTACATAGACTGACCCTGTACATAGACTGACCCTGTACATAGACTGTCTTTGTACATAGACTGACCCTGTAGATAGACTGACACTATACATCAACGTATGACTTCTCTCGGTTGACTGATCTGCTCTTAAGGCGTATCACCCCATGACCCGTTACTGCCAAATTCTGCTTATGTGCATCATCTTGCGCAAAGTCCCCAAACAATAACCTGTGGGCCATCCTGAGGCCGACCTGGCACATCCCGGACACGGAGTATCTCATATCATTTCCTGGATGGTTTAAAACAACACTTGTTGCTATGCACACGCCCTCTACCAACCAGACCCTGCCGGTTACTCTGTTTGTGAGTTCAGAATCGGCTTCATTCACCACGTTTGTATAATAGTCAGATATGGGCAGAGTAGCCATAAAACTTACTCAAGTAAAAGTATTGTTACCTCAGCAAAATATTACTCTAGTAGGAGTAAAAAGTAGTCATCCAAATAGTTACTCAAGTAAAAGTAAAAAAAATGATCGCCCGAGAGTGGGAGCCCGAGCGAGAGACAGAGACCGAGTGGGAGAGAGAGAGAGCGAGAGACACCAAGAGCGAGAGAGAGAAAGGGCCGAGAGAGAGATATGATATCAACATATGTGCCAACAGTTC
>OMKY01188106.1:0-11206 GCA_900302395.1 Bregmaceros cantori
AGGGAGAGAGAGAAAGAGAGAGAGAGAGAGAGAGAGAGAGAGAGAAAGAGAGAGAGAGAGAGAAAGAGAGAGAGAGAGAGAGAGAGAGAGAGAGAAAGAGAGAGAGAGAGAGAAAGAGAGAGAGAGAGAGAGAGAGAGAGAGAGGGAGTCAGGTCTGAGGGTCTACGCTCTTGCAGGCTTTCTGTGTATCTGAGATTGTGTGAGAGTTGGAAAGTTGTTCCAGAGACACAGAGAGAGGTGTGGAATTAAGGGAACGTCCACTGAGCTGATGATGCAGATCCTTAAACGCAGTGTGTCTCCCCTCAGATTGGAATTTTTAATGTTTTTAAAGGAGAAATTATTCTATTCTATTCTACGATCGTATCGTAGCAGAAGAAGCTCCTCTCTACACCTGCAGATGTTGCAATTATTGCCACTAAAGACAACAGTTTGTACAACTGAGGCATGGCACTGTCCGACTCCATGTCTTTCAGGAACAGCAATAATTAACACAGCTTTCCCCTGTTGCCCTGCAAGTCCTGGTTTGAATATAGACAAGTTCGGGGGGTACTTCCGGTGTCTGAACGTCACGCCTGGTGTCATTTAGTTTGCTGTGTTTTTGGCTATTTTTCAACTTGCTGTGGTCGGTCGCTATTTACTCCCGCCACGCCGTTTTTGCGAAGTTTAGGTTATTTTTAAAACGTCTCGCAATGCATTATGGGTTATATTGCTCCGTCTAGGGTACATCCGATGCTCACTACTTTTTGCGGAGCATTGTGGGATACTTTCAGTGCACTATCTAGGGTACATGGAGAATTCCTACACCCCTAGAAAATGGCATGCGCCCCATGTAGTGCACTATATGGGGGATAGGGAACGATTTCGGACACAGCCAGTGATTCACTCAATTTGCTATCAATCAAACAGGATCAGCGTCCACCCGATCATGCTATTGCACTGAATCCCCATTGATGACAAAGCATATAATTTAGGCATTTCACCGTATGAGTTCAGCTGAGCAAATACAACCCATGAGAAGAAAACGAGAATAAAATTGCCTCAGTCAGATCGAAAGTGATTATAAGCAAAAATGTAGTGCATTTTATTTAGCCAATGTCATGTACACACAACAAACACAGTAACATGTTAGGGGAAGCTAGGCTTCCCTTGCAGTCTTAAAGCAATCGCTACCAGAGATGGGCAGTAACGATTTTTGTGTGAACTATTTTGCTTTTGGAGTACATTTTTCACAAGTTACTTTCTACTTTTACTCAACTAAATTTGAGCTGAAAAAAACGACTTTGTACTGAGATGTTAGCAATTTACTACTCATTACATTAACTTGGCCTTTAGCGACACCAGTTGGGAACTGTTGGCATATATGTTATCGTCATATCGCTCTCTCTCTCCCCCTCTTGGGTGCTCTCGGCCTCTCTCTTTCTTTCTCGGGTGCTTTCTCTCTCGCTCTCTCTCATGGTCTCCCTCTCTCTCTCGGTCTCTCTCTCTCTCTCTCTCTGTCTCTCTCACTCTCCTTCCAAGAGCATATGAAAAGCGGGAAGAATTTGTCCCAATTTATTTGATTTTTTTAACTGAAAGTTACTCAGTACTTTCGTTACTTAAGTAACTTTTTTGTTACTCTTTTTTACTTTGTAACTTGAGTAACTATTTGGATGCCTACTTTTTACTTTTACTTGAGTAATATTTTGCTGAGGTAACAATACTTCTACTTAAGTAATTTTTATGGCTACTCTGCCCATGTCTGATCGCCACTGATAGACTCACATTGAGCCAGCAGCTTCACTGTAAACGTGCCTCTTCATCTTGTTAGTGAATACAAACAATGTGTTTTTTTCACATAAACGCATTGTCATATAGACATTAACTAGAAAGTGTGTGTTGTTGTAAAAAAAATAAAAATAAAAGAAAAGAAACATGCTCATTCTTCCCCCTGATGAACAAAACAAAAACTGCAACTACAAAGCCGCACAGGTGGAAAAATGTTTTTTAATTTGGAGTAAACTGTGCAGCCCTAGTATTTATTCTAATGTGATTAGGGTAATCTGATTACATGTAGTCCATTACTGGCGTAGGGGAGTGTGTTTATCCAACACTGCTAACCACCGCAGCCACCACCAGGAGCGGGCCATGCAGTAAAGTCAACAGCGCAGACCTCAGCGCCTCCCTGAGGAAATAGAACGGTAGCCTCAGAGAAACCCACACAGACCTGGCCCTCTGCTGCTGTGGGTTGGGGATTACACCATTATCCTTGACTCCTTGGGATTGGAGAGTGGTTCCCGGTTGTTGTTTTTTTGGGGGGTGGGTCGTGCACCATTTTTAAAATTATTTCACCAGGTTTTAGGCTGAAATTGTAATGATTTCCAGGGTTCGGAAAATGTCTTGAATTCAGGAACTAAAGTTCTAAGCTTTAAAAGTCTCAAAACAGGTACTTGTGCCTGTCTGAGGCTCCGTCCTCATGGGATGGGAAACGAAAAACGATTTTGCAGCGCATTTCATAATGTAGCGCCCACACTGAAACAAAATCCGCATTTCTCTATGCCAAAGTGACTAGCCGTCCTCATGACGTCAGCATTGAACCGTTTATTAGAAATGCCGGTTGAAAGTCGTAACTCTGCGAGCGCTGACGCGTCTTCGCGGAGTGCGTGTGTGTGTGCATACGTATGTGTGTGCAACTTGCCCCCTGTGGTAGTCCTGTGATGGACACACACATACACATGCACACGAATAATAATAATATGATAAAAAATGTATATCAGTGCTGCCCAGTAGCTCAGTCTGTTAGGCAGTGCACTGGAAAGCACGCATATGCCTTAATGGCGCGATGAGTTGGTGGTTCGAATCCCACCACCGACGTATTTCCCGCATGTCTACCCCCCATCTTCACCTGTTTCCACTAACCCTAGAGTTTGAAAAAAAACCAGCCTGAATGGGCTGTAAAAAACATTTTAAAAAATGTATATCAATCTCTGTCTATCTCAATAATAATAATTGTTAAAGGCCCACGTTGCGCCACAATTCACTTTGGAACACCAGCAATGGTGTTGCCATCCCAGTGGGGAGCGCGCGACAATGGGGCTTCGTGCCGCGGTGGTCCCCACAGTGGGAAGGTGGTGGTGATGATACAAACATAATAACAAGACACACTGCATGATTGGATACTGTGGAGATATATTAGACAGGGACACGCTTACGCACGCGCACACACACACTGAGCACCCATTGAGCGATGTTAAAAAAATCATTCGCTTTCGCTGCGATGGAAAGCCCTATTTTCTTTTTTTTTTTTTTTCATGCGCAAATGCCGCTCAAAAAAAGAAGTGAGTGCTACTCGGAATCGAACTCAGGACGATTCCTTGTAGGACGAGCGTTTTACTACAGCGCAATACTGGCTCATGCTCAGTTTGGTAGCAGACAGCGTTAAGTTGCTGTCAACGCCGTGTCTTTTGGTGATGGCGGGGCGTGTGACGCGCCATAGAGAGGCGTGGTTGCTTCGTGGTTGCTTGGTTATGGATTTAGGCTTGCAATCCGTAATCAGGTGGACAGGAGCGTAGTTCGGCAAAGAGAAATGCGGACTCCTGTCTCGTGTGGATGGGGTCTAACAGACTGAGCTACACAGAGTACATGAGCTGCATCGCTTTCTGTTTAACAGACTGACCTACAGAGAGAAGATGCCTCTCTGTAGGTCAGCGAGACTGATAGACTGGAGGGGGACACTCGTCGTTCTGAAATAACTCCATTCCGATAAAGTTTGAATCCCAAAAACAATCTGCTATTATTTTGTTTGGGTTAGGGCTAGGGTTAGGGTTTTGGAGGGACCTGAACAAAATAAACAGTTCGTTTTTTGGATTTGCACTTTACATCACGGCAAATGATACACCAAAATTAATTTCGGAATGCAGAGGCGTCGGAATGCAGCCGTGTAACCGACAGACTGTGTCTGTCAAATGTCCTCCATATCACGGCTCTATACGAGCGTAGAGCCGTAGTTGGGGAAAACAAGTTGAGTAAAGAAAACCTTAGGCCGTCCAAGTGCAGAGAATTTATATGTCATTAAAATTCTATAATGTGTTATGCAAGTAAACTGTTCATGGCCACAAAATGTAAGCATGGGTTTTGTTACACACACATACACACACACACACACACACACATACACACACACGCAGGCACACATCCTACGGTTGTGCAGTGTGTCTTTGTGGTTATACACACCAATGCACTTCTTCTCAGGTCAAAGCAAAGGCCGAATAAACTGTTGAAATTTGGTCATTTTGTTCCATTATTTGTAACTTCATCGCTCGATCTTAGGATAACCATTAGCTTTATTTTACAGCTGCCAGGCAATATGGTGTGAACCCATGCAAGGGAGGAATTTAAATTTGCATGACTAAAATATGCCACTGTAGAGGTATGTGTGTAAAGGAAGGACACAGCCTCTATCATAAAAACTATTTATTCTTCAAGAGTCAAAACAGAATGAGAATGGACCAAGACATACCCTGTGTCTTGGCAGACAGCGCTGTGGGTGTGTTCCTGACATCACAATGCACCCTGTGTCTTGGCAGACAGTGCTATGGGTGTGTCTCTGACATCACAATGCAGTTAGAAAATGCATGCATGCAGTTATGGAACTGAATGACACAGCGTGTCACAGAGTGTCAAGTGTGCATAGAATTTCCCCTAGAAATGCGAACCGCTACACCACGTTCAATATATTAGTATGTGGACCATTCTTCTTTGTTGGTGACATTGCTGAAAAGCCAGAGAGGGGATGAGAAACCGTGGTACTGCTCAACCTGTGGTCTGGGGAGCGCACTCTTTACTCTGCTTCCAATTATTTGCTGTAGAGAAATATTGATTAGTTCGGTAGGTCATTAAGTCATTCAGTGCTAAAGACGCGTTAACGCGTTTTTGTGAATAGCACTGCTGAGTGCCCAAGAAATGTTGCTGTGTCTGACAGACCGGGGGCACCATACACCGCCTGTGGGGCCTATGAAGGGAACGTATCGCAACGGCGTATACTGCCACCTAGCGACCACCGCCGGCACTGGACCCGCATTTATTGAAGATATTGTGAGAAATAACCATGTTTATGATAAAGGAAGGTCAAAAGTTTCCTTTGGTATGTGCTTTGTTGACAAGGACACTGAACTTAACTTTCTACACTCACACGTTTGAAAAACCCTGGCACTGGGACATCTGAATTTGAAAATGGCTGTAGAGGTCATAGTGTTGACCCCTGTGGGAAGCCAGTAGAGATTTCTGCTAGGGCACACTTGGTTTTATTCATTTGAACACATTGCTTGTGCGTAGCTCAAAGCGATCTGAACCAATCTATGACACAGGGAGCCAGGGAAAATTGTGTTAGTTTAGCATCATGGCTGATAGGGGTGTAAATAATATCAATTTTGTATCGATATATCGATACAAGAGCTGTTGATACAATGTATCGATCCGTCCGCAAGAGTATCGATCATTTTTCTCGTCTATTTTTATCCATTTGCTCCTGGGTGTAATTCCACTCCCGTGCTGCGGGCGGCGCTAAACCTATTTGCCGCCGCCCTCGCTTCCTTTACACTCACGCAAACACTAACACTGTGCATGTGTCACTGTAGACTGTGTGTCTGTGTGGGTCCGCGGACTGTTTGCTCTAAGCAAACTAGCAGAGGGAGATTGATAAAAACAGAGGAGGAAAACTGTACCCGCTGTTTGTTGGTAAAGCGGTTAAAATGCACCGGGAGGCAGCCCCACATAGTCTTGGGGCTGCCACAGTCGGTGGCTTAGCGCACGCCGCTTTGTACGATCGCTCCTTCTCGCTCATGTAATGCTGCTGCGTGCTCAGCCCTGCTGCACGTCTGCTGGTTCCGCTCTCTCCCCCGTTTTCACTTAAAAACTGTACCTGCTGGCTGTTCTCGTGGTATAGCAGTTAAACGACGTACGACGGCTCTACTGCTGATGCCTGCTGCACGTCTGCTATCCAGCTCCCTCGCCGGATTTTCACTTAAATGTACCCGTGACTTTGATATTCCGTGCTAGAAATTACCTTAACTTTCGTTTTTATTCATCCCGTGCGTGGAGTTGGCCGCTCGGGATAAGGCGCGTGCGCGCGAGTGTTCGTGTGCTCAGCCACCCGTCCTGTTGTCTGATTGAAGTATTAATATTGTAAGGAACCATGCAATATGATCTGAACCCAAGTAGCCAACAACAAACAGACAGTAATCCAGGAACAGATATAAACAATTTATTGCTGTTTAAGGGGAGAGAAAAACCCTACTCTAACTCTAGGGACCTAAGAGTGGGGGGCATGTAGTGTATCGACTTTGTAGGAATGAGGTGTGTAAATTAACTATGTGTGTGGGTGAATGTCGTTCGTGAAGTGTTGAGAGTGCGTGTACTAACCAGTCCAGCAGGGAGGGAAAACCTAACACTAAGGGACAGAGAAACTTGGGAAATCCGAGATATCCTTATCCTGAGAGACCAAGGAAGGAGGCATAGGAGGCAAGGAGGCTGAGGGATCCAGGAGGGCGGCGTAGGAGCGGAGGAGACGAGGAAGGAGGCACTGGAGTCGAGGAAGGAGTCACATGGGATCAGTACGTTCAAGCACTGAGCACAGGTCCTGGCTTCCTCTTATAGACTTCCTGGTTGGGCTGGGGATTGGCTGCAGCTGTTGATTGTAGATCAGGAGCACCTGAGCCAGTCACCCCAGTCTGCAGGGAGCCATGGAAAACCCGGAGTGGAGCCTGGAGCGGTGGATCCCTAACAGGACCCCCCCTCCTACGGGAGACACCGGGCGACCGTCCGATGGCATCGGGTGGTCCCGGTAGAAGTCCTCCAGAGACTGGGATCTGCCAGGTAAGTGCGTGGAATCCAGCTGCGGTCCTCGGGCCCGTACCCCACCCAGTCCACCAGGTATTGGTAGCCACGACCTCGACGACGGACAGCAATGATCTTGTTGACGTCCCAGACCGTGTCACCTCCATCTAAAACTCGGGGAGGCGGAGGAGGCGGAGCTGGAACAGACAGAGCACTGGAGACTACAGGCTTTAGTTGAGAAACGTGAAACACTGGGTGTACCTTGAGTGATGTGGGTAGGTGGAGACGTACTGCCACAGGGTTCACAATCGGTCGATGGTGTAAGGCCCAACGTAGCGGGGGCCCATCTTCCGAGAAGTGGCAGGGAGAGGGAGGTCTCGAGCCAGTAAGTACACCTTCTGACCAGGTTGGTAAGCCGGCGCTGGAACCCTCCGTCGGTTAGCCGTCTTTTGGGAACGCTCATTTGCCCGCAGTATGGCCCTCCGGGCGGCCTTCCAGATCCTGCGGCACCGGCGAAGATGGGCCCTGGTGGTTGGAACAGCCGCTTCCACCTCTTGACTGGGAAACAACGGGGGTTGGTAGCCAAGGGAACATTCAAAGGGAGATAGACCTGTGGCTGAACTCTCCAGGGTGTTGATGGCATACTCAACCCAAGGCAGGTACTTGCACCAAGAGTTGGGATTGCTGGTAGTAGCACAACGTAGAGCTGCTTCCACGACCTGATTAGCCCGCTCTGTCTGCCCGTTGGTTTGAGGGTGATATCCGGACGAGAGGCTGGCCGTAGCCCCAATCCCTTTGCAGAAGGCCTGCCACACCTTCGCAGTGAATTGGGGGCCACGGTCAGACACAATGTCATGGGGGATTCCATGGAGACGCACGACATGTGTGACAAGGAGATCCGCAGTCTCAGCGGCTGTTGGGAGTTTAGGGAGGGCGACAAGATGAACGGCCTTACTGAACCGATCTACAATGGTGAGGATGGTATCTTACCTTGAGATACGGGAAGCCCTGTAACAAAGTCCACTCCTATATGAGACCATGGCCGACTGGGTACTGTGAGGGGACGTAGAAGACCTGCTGGGGGCTGATGGGAGGCCTTACTGCGGCTGCAAACGTCACAGGCAGCCACAAACTCCCTTGTGTCTGCTTCTAGAGAGGGCCACCAGAACCGTCTGCGAATGAAGGCTGCCGTACGACGAGCACCAGGGTGGCAGACGAACTGGCTGGCATGGCCCCACTGTAACACCCGTGAACGGACTGCTGTTGGGACAAAAAGGCGGTCACGGGGTGTATTGACTGGGGCAGGATGGTTCCGCTGAGCTGCTCTTACAACAGTCTCTATTCCCCAGGTGACGACACCAACCACCCGGGCCGGTGGGAGAATGGTGTCGGGGGTTTGAGGGATCTCGAGGGACCCTTCGGGATCCAAGCGGGACAGAGCGTCGGCCCTCACATTTTTGGAGCCTGGACGGAAAGTGAGGACAAAATCAAAACGGCTGAAAAAGAGGGCCCAACGTGCTTGCCGGGGATTGAGTCTCTTGGCTGTTTTCACGTAGGTCAAGTTCTTATGGTCTGACCAGACCACAAACGGTTCCTTCGCTCCCTCCAGCCAGTGCCTCCATTCCTCCAGCGCAGCATGGACTGCCAGTAGCTCCCGTTGCCTACATCGTAGTTTCGCTCCGCAGGCGAGAACCTCCGAGAAAGGTAGGCACAGGGATGAATCTTCTGGTCCTCTTCAGAGCGCTGCGACAGACAGCTCCTATCCCTGTGTCTGACGCATCCACCTCCACAATGAACTGCCTTGAAGGGTCGGGATGGGAGAGCACCGGAGCCTTTGTGAACAGGCCCTTCAAAGCCACAAATGCTGACTCTGCCTCAGGAGTCCAAGAAAAGGGGCGGAGGGTGGAGGTGAGTGCGGTAAGGGGGGCAGCGACCCTACTGAACCCCTGAACAAATCGCCGATAAAAGTTTGCGAAGCCCAGGAACCGTCGGAGCTGGGTTCTATCCTTGGGGTAGGCCATTCCTCCACCGCCTGAATCTTTTTGGGGTCGGCCCGGACATGCCCTTTCTCCACAACATGCCCTAGGAACTCCACAGAGGTGAGTGGAAGACGCATTTCTCTGCCTTGACGAATAGTCTGTTCTCCAGCAACCTCTGGAGAACCATGCGAACATGTTGGTGGTGCTCCTCCTCGTTCCTGGAAAACACCAATATGTCATCTAAGTAGACAACTACGAAGGTGTTCAACATGTCCCTGAGAACGTCGTTGACTAATGCCTGGAAAACGGCGGGGGCATTTGTGAGTCCAACGGCATGACGAGATATTCGAAGTGGCCAAGGTGGGTGTTGAATGCCGTTTTCCACTCGTCTCCTTGCGTATGCGGACCAAATGGTATGCATTGCGGAGGTCCAGTTTGGTGAACACAGTGGCGTGGGTCAGGGGCTCAAACATGGAACTAAGCAGGGGAAGAGGGTACCTATTCTTAACTGTGATAGTGTTCAACTGCCGGTAATCTATGCAAGGCCTCAGGCCGCCATCTTTCTTCGCGACAAAGAAGAAACCCGCACCTACTGCGGAAGACGATGGTCTTATGATGCCTGAGGCGAGGGACTCTGTGATATAGTTGCGCATAGCCTCCTTCTCGGGGACGGAGAGGTTATACAGGCGGCCAACAGGTGGGGCGGCCCCGGGAAGGAGATCTATAGCACAATCATAAGGACGGTGAGGGGGAAGTGAAAGAGCACTGTCCTTACTAAACACTGAGGCAAGGTCGTGTACACTGCAGGAACTCCGGTAAGGTCTGGAGGAGAGAGCACCACCCGTGGACACTGGACGGAGAAGGGGCGGAGCGTAGGCAATTAGCATGACAAGCAACGCTCCAGCCCAAAATCCGCCAGTAGACCAGGAAATGTGGGGATCGTGTCTCTCCAGCCAGGGCCTACCTAACACTAAAGGAGCAGTGGGTGCATGTAAAACCAAGAAGCGTGCAGTCTCGGTATGATTTCCCGAAAGAGTTAGCATAAGAGGGATAGTACTGTGGGTAACCCTACCAAGTGAGTGGCCATCTAATGCTTGGACGGTGACGGGGGACTTGAGGGGAACAAGCGGGACACCAGCTTGCTGGGCCAGGGAAACATCTATCAAACATTCATCGGCCCCCGAATCCACCAGGGCACTAGCTGAGAGCGATTCTGTCCCCAAGTGAGTGTAGCTGGGAAAAGTGATTATGGTCTTTGGGTCGGGGGAGATTGGCTTGGCTCACAAGGACCCCCTTAGCTAGTGAGCCGGGTCTTTTGGGCGTGTGGGGCAGGTCTTGATAAAATGTCCATCTTTCCCGCAGTAAGACAAGACGACTGCGCATCCGTTGTTCACGCTCCTCCGGCAAAAGACGTGACCGAGCCACCTCCATGGGTTCGTCCACTCTCCCCGATGATGGGATAGATGAGGGAGTGAGGATCTGGCTAGAGGTGGGGTAACTGCCAGCGCTGATGGGGTAAACAGTGGAGCGGGTAGGATTTACCTTAGGAGCAGTTCCCGTGCGTTGGGCACGCTCCTGGCGTCTTTCCTTAAGACGCGCGTCCATCTGAAGGCAAGGGTAACCAGTTCATTGAGGGTGGCTGGGGGATCCCTACCGACGATCAGGTCCTTGATGGAGTCGCTCAGTCCTCTACGGTAGGCACTCCGAAGAGCCAGGTCATCCCACCCACTGTCGGCTGCGATGACTCGGAAATCCAAGGTGTAGTCAGCAACAGAGCGAGTCCCCTGCAGAAGAGTGTGAAGGCGACTCGCTGTGTCTGCTCCATCGGCAGGGTGGTCAAACACCAGCTGGAACTCTTTGAGGAATCTGTCATAGTTGCTAGAGAGCGTAGCATCTTGTTAACGGCTGCAATAGCCCAACTGAGGGCCTTTTCGGAGAGCAGGGACATGATCAATGCGATACGGGCTGAATCAGAGCCATAACGGGAGGGCTGGTGGGTAAACAGGAGTTGGCATTGGCCGAGAAAACCCCTGCATAGATCAAATCCCCAGCAAAACTTTTGGAGATGGGAGTTTGGGCTCTGTGCTTTATTAGGCTGAGAATGCCCAGAAACGAGGGGGTCGGGCTGAGGACTGAAGGGGGCTGGCTCGCTGGAGCAGGCGAAACATCAGCGAGAAACCGCCTCGTTCAACGCCATGAGCGTGCTGTTAATGGTCGCCAGGGAAGTAGCAGTTGTGCTGGCGTGTTTTTGAGTGACGCGATTTCTCCAGTAACTTGCCCAAAGGCTGTGTTGAGCTGGGTGTGGAGCGCGGCTAGCTGAGCGGCTTGATCATTGAGTCTAGCTTGGAGCACTTGGGGAGACTGGGGTTCTATGGGGTTTGGAACTACTGACTGTTTGGATTGGCTAGGGTCCGTCA
>OMKY01188129.1:0-11155 GCA_900302395.1 Bregmaceros cantori
TTAACCGCGGTGCGCCCCCTTGCGGTTTATAGACCGCGAGGGGTACGGTTTTAACCGCAGTTTGTCTCCTGTCTAAAAAAAAAACATGCACGCTGCCTTTAAGTGCATCGCCGCACTTACCGTGTGTGTGTGTGTGTGTGTGTGTGTTAGACGACGCTCGTGCAGCCCCCCCCCAACTTACTTTTCTTTTTCATTATAGTATTAGTAGTCAATACAGTTATTATAGTTTGCAAAATTGATTTTTTTGTAACATAGGTTTGCAACTTGCAAGAATTTGAGGAGGAGATTATTGCTGGTTTTCTCATTTAAAATAGACTTGATTTTAATATATATATTTTTTATTTCCTCAAAAATGTTGCTACTGCACCTGCTACCTGCCTCTGAAAATATGTTGCTATGTTTGCTATGTGTCTGTACAATTTATTGATTGTAATTAAGAAATTAAAAAAAATAAAAATAAAAAAAATAAAACCGCAATTAATCGCAAAGGTGGAAAAACCGTAATTTTTATTTTTGGGCAAAACCGTGCAGCCCTAATAGGCCGTTAGCAGGCTAACTGGTTGTTGGTATGGCCTACAGCGGCGGTGTAGCCTTGCCGCCACTGCCATTTCAAGGCACACTTTGGTCAGCCAACACCCGGGTAGCAGTTAACACATGCTCATTGTATGGAAGTTATTTAGAGTGATACAGGCATTGTTCTCTACACATGCATTTCTAATATAGGGTAAAAATATGGGCTTTGAAAATATGGACACATGTACACAAATCACAGTACCTGTATTATTCTTATGCTCACTTATGTATATGACACGCCATTAGGCTCCATATTTGGAAATGGGTGTCCCTGGACAGCCACGGATATACAGGTATTTTCTCAATATGGCAGAGCCCATTGACCCTATGCTGCGGCTTTCAGCTGCTTCAAAGGCCATTCGTTCAGGGCAATGGGGTGACGTCATGCACGCTGAGTCTACTTGATATACAGTCTATGGGCCTAATGCTGTACAGCTCGTTGAGGTGGCTGAGGCTCACACCTGCCAGGTTGCCTGCCGCCTTGCTGCAGGTTTTGGTGAGACCTAGTCTGTTCTTACAATTGATGGTGGTCAGACCGTACCAGCAGACAAAAGTGATCACTGACTCAATGAAACAAGAATAAAATGTTTTCATAAAATGGTTGTCCACATAAAAGTGCCAGAGATTGTGATAAAAATAGACGCTTTTTAGCACACATCGTCTACCACACAGCGTCTACCTGAGGACCAAAAGTGAGCTTTTGGTCAATTAAAACGCCTACGTATTTGTACTGGTTGACAACTTCCACAGACTCATGGTTAATGACCACAGGAGAAGTGACTACAGGACTCTTTCCAAAGTCTATACATTTTTCCAATTCATTTGAGCTGCATTTTGGCTGTGATCATGCTCATGGGTGCGTGGCATGAGTTTTTCAACTGAACTTTGATTTCACAAAGATGTTTTTTTTTCCAAGATTCCCCATAGTGAAGATCCTTTTGCATAATTTCGAATGGGTTGGGCAATGACGCTGGGAGTACTAATTATTCATTCAATTGTATTATTGTTGCAGATTAATTCCATAATCAATTAGTGAATGATTAGTAAACCAATCGGTGCAGTTATGTGATGTCATATTACATTCTGAGTATCTGTCGTCGGTGTCGACGAACTGCTGCAGGATTTGCCATTATATACAATGGAAACTATGATCTGGTGGTGGAATTAGCATATACTATTGGTGAATAACTTAAAACAACTTCCTATTTCTATTGGGAACAGACACACACATGTATATCACGAACACGTCATAGATCTCCGGCGGGGAAGGCGATCCTTGATGTAATTACCGATCTTCTAAGCACGATAGGAGTATCCACAATGTAAAGATGTGTCTTACCTCCCAGGGATGTTCATGTTGTTAGTGGCTCCACTAACGTCCATCCGGCACCAGGCACACATCAACACCGCATCGCGCTAATGGACAGTTCGTTACTGTGGTCACAGTGAAAGCGTAGCCGATTGGTTCACCTCTCTGGGCGTTTCCAAATCCGGGAGGCGGGAGAGTGCGATTCCTCATTTGTGTCATCCGAAAACAATCCATACAAAGCGTGGATGTATCACAAAAACCAAGGAAAGTAACGTTTACAAGAAGCAGATGGAAATGGATAGTACATCATGCGAGTCAAAATACGTCAATTTATATGTTACATAACATATAATGTGCAATCTAGTGACCTCTGAATTTGTTGCTTTTAGAGAGTTTAGAGAAACATGTATTTCTAATCAATTGTGAGATTATTTCCACACAGACATTCATTTTACATCATAACAAGGAACCCGTGTCGATTAAGACTAATCTCAAACGAGGTACGAGTGACACACAGTGTCGATAGCGTGTAGTAGTAGTATATCGTGGTTAAGAGAACACGTCTTAATTAACATTAAAAGAACACGTTTTAATGAACAGATATAAGGCAATGTGCATGTAGTACAGACGGCAGGTAGGCAGTACAGACCAAGGGCATCTCCAAATATTCCTCTTCTTCTGCATCTTGTCTATCATCCTAGGAAAGTCATACGGGACATCCGAAGGTTTATCAACACAGGACACAACAAAATATATGTTGCATTTTCAGTTTATTTATCAATACTCTGT
Organism: Bregmaceros cantori; assembly: GCA_900302395.1. Lineage (NCBI taxonomy): Eukaryota > Metazoa > Chordata > Actinopteri > Gadiformes > Bregmacerotidae > Bregmaceros > Bregmaceros cantori. Next base: position 2,672 of record OMKY01188129.1, read on the forward strand.
TACATGCAGCGCTTGTGCTGTTTCTGGAGGCTAGCGGTAGGGGGCAATACTGCAATAAGGTGCTTGGCGCTGCCTCCAAGGCTCCAACAGGAGATACAGCATTAGTGTAATACATAGACTGTATATAAGAATGGACCCACATTCGTTTTGATGTCCGTGCCTACTTCCGTGTTGGTATGGTCCTCAGGCTGGCGGAGCCTAGTCTCAGAAAACCGAGCCCTATGGGAATTCCAACACAAATATTCGGATCTTAGCAGCTTGTTTTTTTTTTTAAGTTATTTTTTTGGACGCAAGCGCCGTTTTTCATTCTTTATTGAGAGAGATAGCTACAAGATTAATCGGAAAGCGGGATGAAGAGTTGGGGGGAGACATTGCAGAAATGCCGGACAGGGGATTCGATCCTGCGGCGCTGCTCGACCTGTGTTCGGGGGACGCGCTCTCTAACCGCTTGGCCACCACACGCCCCCAGCATCCTGTTTTAACCTATTTAAAGATCTTTCCTAATTGATTTTTTTAATGTATATTGCCAAGATAATTATCGGTTAATTGTGTGAGGGGGTCATAATTTCACAAACGCGTCAGATTTGGCGTTAATATTTTTTATTTCAGCTCCCTTAGAATCTCATTCAATCTGACTCTGTCGTTGGAGCCCCTTGCGGACAGTACCACCGGAAGAAGTCGCGTGTGTGGTGTCTCTCTCTCGTATAGCTCTATCTATAGTATAGCTCTATCTATCTCTCCTTGTCCCGAATATGTGTGTACTTTCAACAATGATAGCGCGCAGTCGGCGCCACAACCTGAGTTTGTTCACAGCAATGGGATGACGTCATGCACACTGCGTCTACTTTATATAAGTCTATCGTCAGGGGTTAATTTGAGCCGGAACACGCCGGAACAGGATCCGGCACCTCATCATTCTGACCCCCCAGTGTTCCTACCTATTTGGGCGGATCCGCCACCTGTCGTGACATACTTTTGAAATGATTATATATTAAAAATTTAAAACGATAAATTTAAATACATTTTGTTTAAGTTGGCTGAACACACACAGTGCGACTCCCACACATTGGCTGACTGCAGCGTCTGCACAGACACACACAGACTGCGCGCCGGCGCTGAGCAGCCACACTCTTCAGCGCTGATTGACACTGAAATACGTATCGACAACGGGGCGTCCAAGAGCTCGCAATATGGATGTTGTTCACCACCATTCAGCGGAGAGTGGCAGTGGGGGTTTTGCGCTAGAGCCCTGCGCGGGACAGATTTTCCAGTTGCTTAGCTGAGCACACTGACAGATCATTCACCATAGCGCATGAAGCGCACCAGGTTTTCAGTGGCAAGCTTTACAGTTGGGATTAGAGCTGGCTGGCCCCGTTGTCCAGCGGTTAAACACCAAGAAGCAGCCCCATTCACCTTGTCGCATTGTCCACACTTGCCCGCACTTCATAGACGTGATGTTAATTTAAATCCTGAAGTTTAAAAATTGTGATCAGGAAACGACAGTGAATTTGTGAACTCGGAGCGGGAAGAAAAGCAGGCGTTTATGTCCTGAAAAGAAAGCGGAGAGTTGGGCGCACCATGCATGGACCTAATGCACTTTGCATTCATGCATTTTTTAAAAATTGTGCACATGTTTTGGAGAGAGGAGTTTATAAGGGAATCCAAATATGTGTTCATTAGTGGGCGCGTACGGGTGCTGTGCTTCTCAAAAAACGGACCCGTGCATGACTCGTTGGTCGTTTTTACTTGTTTTCCTGTGCGTTCCGGCACCTGAGTCCATGTCGCCATCGACTTGGACTTGTATGTAATTTTGTTCCGGCACCTGATGATTTACAAATTAAGCACTGTCCATGGTGTAATGCTAATGATTAGCACATGTAGCTTTATTTATATATACAACATAGAATCTGCCTCTTTACATTATCTGGAACAGAGGATAAATATTCCAGGATTTCATATTCGCCATCTAAGCTAAATCATGTTACCTCTAGACAGTGCGGTTGTGATTTCTCTAGCGCCAATAGGCCTAAAGTTAAGACCTAACTGTACATGCCTGTTGGTGCGTATTTTGTGTGCTTTCTAGTCATCAGCACACCACTCTTTGAATTTCAAAATACTTTCTGATAGACTCAACTTATCCGACAGGATAAGGTGTGTGTGCTTCACCAAGCACACACACCTTTAACATACACGTCCACCTGTATAGTATTGGTGGTAGTTTCCATATAACTACCACCAGGAATCATAACAACCTGAGCAGTATGCGGGCACTGGTGATCAGTGACACGGTGGTGACTGGAATGACCGAGTTTGGAGTCTAAAATGAAAAGCTTTCATTTGATTTGAAATCTCATTAACAAACATCATAATTGTTAACACTATTACCACTTTATTTTTGTAAAGTAGCTTCCTTGTTGATAGATTGACAGTCCTACGTTGCACGGTACTGCACCATATTATCTAGCAGCTACAAGAAAGTCTAAAAAAGTTAATGATTCATCAATTAATCAACCAATAAAATTAATGATTAATCGCATAATAATAATAATAATGCATTAACTGCATTTTCAGATCCCTAGTTAACACTACACCTTGGGAAGCAATATATAATATAGCATATGCAGTACATTTAATGTAGACTCAATTGTATACCAATATTGAAAACTTTATTGAAGCCATTTGTCTGGAGTCCTTGGTCCTTGTGCTCCTATAATGACCCTCTCCCCATCGAATCCCAATGCTCCATTCTTGAGCCGTTGTAGTGACCCGTCTCAGTCTATAAATGCTTCTCCTGTTTTCCTTGCCCTCATTGTTGCTGGCATTAGTGTGATTCCTTCTTGCTTGGGACCTATATTCCCTCAAAGGTGACGATGTCTCTTACGAACTTGTGGTGTTGTGTAATCCTCTTCAAGATGTTTTCTTCTGCACTCAGTCACAGACCACCTACTCGACGGACATATAGAGTCTGTCTATGCAGGTTCCTGTATGTTTGTGTAGGGTGAGCATTTTCCTGTTCTTGACGTCCAGCTTGTCCAAGGCTCTTTGTGGACAGTTAATGATGCTGAACTACCAGGATGTCTTATTGGTTGACGGCCGGGATCCTTGTGTGGATCTTCATGTGCCTGTTAAGGTTAAATTTTTGTGCAAAGCTTGTTCCACATTTGCTACATAGAAATGGCTTTTCCCCTGTATGGGTCCTCATGTGGCTGTTGAGATTATCTTTGCTAGCGAAGCGTATTCCACATTCTAAACAGCAAAATGGCTTTTCTCCTGTGTGGGTCCTCATGTGTCTGTTGAGACTACCTATTTCTGCGAAGCTGGTTCCACATTCAGTACAGCAAAATGGCTTTTCTCCTGTGTGGATCCTCATGTGTGTGTTGAGATTAGCTTTGTAAAAAAAGCTTTTTCCGCATTCCAAACAGCAGAATAGCTTTTCCTCTGTGTGGATCCTCATGTGAGTGTTGAGATTACCTTTGTAAGCAAAGCTTCTTCCACATTTCAAGCAGCAAAATGGCTTTCGCCCTGTGTGGGTCCTCAAATGTCTGTTAAGGCCACCATTTTGTGCAAATCTTCTTCCACATTCAGTACAGCAAAATGGCTTTTCTCCTGTGTGTGTCCTCATGTGTCTGTTGAGATGACCTTTTTCAGCGAAGCTGGTTCCACATTCGGTACAGCAAAATGGCTTTTCCCCAGTGTTGATACTCATGACTTGCTTTTTCACCGAAACTGGTTGCTGCGGAAGAGGGGTGGGTAGAGAGGAAACATGTATGAATAATCCATGAATACACAAATATCACCAGTGTTGGTGGAACACTGATATTACATAAATGGGATTCTGTAAACAGCCAGCAGCTAACAATAGAGTGCTATATGCAGGGGTGGTGTTGTAGAGTATCATTTGAAAAGTCTACAGGAGTCTAAAGGATACAAAATGAGCTGCTTCTCTGCAGTTTTAGCTAAGTAATGCAGAGGAACCAGACCCACTCCCAAAAGCACGTCATATCCTATATGCACATACCATAGCCTTTATAGATTGTAGATGTTTATGTTAAGTTATATGATGGCACTTGATATTCGAGAGATAGTATATTAAGACCATGATAAATAAATAACAGTTTAGCTGTTCCGGCTTTCATTTGAGCATGCTAAAGTAGCGACCCCAAATGAGAGTTTTAGATTTTTGGATTCTAGGAGGGCTTCAGAGATATGTTGGGTTAGCTTGCTAAGAATTGATGGTTCCATTAAACAATGAGATAGAGTATGAGATTAATTGAAAAGCCATCATGGAACACAAGACATCAGGAACTCTGCATGTCCTCAGTTCTTTATATGTTACTCCGTCAAATCTTCAAGGGCAGAGACATCAGGCCCCAGCAAACAATACGTATACTTCCAGAGACACAGCTCTGGGGTCGTTTTCATACAAGAATCACAACTTTTCTACTTCCTCCTTATTGTTGTTTAAAGGCAAATGACACTTGTCTGGGCAGGTCAATATTGCCAGCTTTACAAAAATTTCAGAGCAACCTGCTTTTCACAGCTTGCTCAGTTCTTCTTATTTAACGGCGACCGACACTAAATAGGTCATTCACGCCGGTTCTTCTTCTTCTTCTTCTTCTTGTTTAACGGCGACCGACATTTGACTAAGCAGGTCATTCACGCCGGTTTTACAAAAAATTCAGAGCAAGCTGCTTTCACAACTTGTTCTTGTTCTGGCAGAGTTCTTCTTTTTCTTCTTCTGTGTTTACCGGCAATCTTCTTCTTCTTCTTCTTCTTCTTCTTCTTCTTCTTCTTCTTCGTGTTTAACGGCACTGAGCAGGTCATTAACGCCGGCTGCGGGGCAGCACAACTCTTTACAAATTCTTCCACAATCACCACCCATTAAGCAGAGGCACAACTCTTCTTCTTCTTCTTCGTGTTGTTTAACGGCGCTCTTCTTCTTCTTCTTGTCGTTTAACGACGATCGACACTTGACTAAGCAGGTGATTCACGCCGGTTTTACAAAAATTACAGAGCAAGCTGCTTTCACAGCCACAGCTTGCTCTGCTTGAGCAGCACAACTCCTTATATTCTGTCACAATAGTCCTGCTCTTTTGTGTCATCCTTCTTTGAATCTACTCTGTCTACACTCCTTATATTCTGTCACAGCTGGTCTCTTCCTCCGTTCCGCTCCTCCTCGTCTCTGTAGGGTCTTCCTCACTACTCTTTACATGTCTTTTGTGTCATCCTTCTTTGAATCTACTGTCACAGCACACTCCTTTATATCTGAAGCATATGCTTCGGCAAGTCCCTCCTCCGTTCTAAGGGTAGGACACTATTCAAATCAATGTGAATCATTTGATCCTCAACCTTCATCAATTGCATCCATTGTTACGTACTCAGCAGGGCTCTGAACCGGTTCAAGGAACAAAAACGGAAACCAAAAACGAGCAGAATTTTACAGAATTTCACGAGGAGCGGAAACGGGAATGGAAATTTCTTCAAATGTTCCGGAACAGAAACGGAACATTATGAAATCCACAAAACCGGTTAAAAACGTTTTTTGTCCGTTCCCTATATATTTTAACATATGCTATGTCGGGGAGACTATTTTTGTCCATTCCTCTGTCATTCGTTAAGCCCCATGCATCTGGGGTTCCATCTTGTGGACAGACGAGGAAGCGAATGTAATGACATTAATACAGTTACACTGAAGTTTGAACATCCACAAAAAATATTTTGTATAAAAACAATATCTAAACTTAACATGTTTGTTATGTTAAATGTTTGTTACGAACTGGTTCTGGACCAATATTTTGGTGGTGGAATGGTTCCAAGAACGAAAACGTTAAATATACACCTGCCTGAACCGTTCGGAACGGAACGTTTTAAAAAATAATTTGTTTTCAAGCCCTGGTACTCAGATTGTAGTCTCACAACCAACTGTTCCTGCTTCCTCATCTCCCCAATCTGCTCCTCATGGTTGATCTTCAACCGCTCCTTCAGCTCCTGAATCTGCTCCTCATGGGCAGCCTTCAACTCCTGAATCCGCTCCTCTTGGCTATCCTTCTGCTTCTGAAGGCTAACCATCAACTCTTGAATTTGCTTCTCAAAGCTGCTAGCTCTCAAGTCATTGATGATGGTCCTCAGCTCATCAATCTAATTTCAGCTCATCAATCTAATTTCCCTGATCAGAAACCTTCATCAGAGCATCAACCATATGCTGCTTCTCACTTATCCCTCCCAATATATTCTCAACCTGGCTAGTCTGTAGATCTCTTCCTCGTACAGCTCCAGCATAAGTTAACTCTCCAGAATGACTCGACTTCCTCAGAGTCCCTACAAGACGGACATCTACAGAGTCAGCAAGGGTACCCGCGTCAACAAGGGCACCTGATCCCCTTTTGTCTAACTCAGCCTCTCTAGTCTTCCTCCGGGCTTCAGGATAAGATATCCCTTCTGTGGCCTTGACTCGCTGCACTTCTACCTCAATCTTATGCACTTCACAGTCCATTGAACCAGTCCAGTGATCGCCCCTGCAGTTACTGCACTTCTTCTGCTGCTCGTCACAATCACTGGCGTCGTGATCTTCTCCACACTTTGCACATATCCTCCTCCCAGCACAAAACCGAGAGATATGGCCATACTCTTGGCACCTATAGCACCTAAGGGGCTTAGGAATGAACTGCTCAACATCACACAGACCCACTGCTGAATGTGAATTTGGTTGGGTAGTACAGGCACAACAAACTCTAGGATGACACTCCGAGTTGGGATTCGCCTGCCCTCCTTCCACATCAACATCCATTTTGCCGTCCTCACACTGGGGTTAAACTTTGCTTTTCATCCAATACGCAGTCATGGTCCACTCTTCTCACCACTCCTTTTGGGCCAGGGCATATACTAAAGATCTCACTTACTTTGGTTGCTTTCATCCCCTGCGATGGTCCTTGACTTGCGGTGAACGTAGGATCACCCCTGGCTCTGTCTTCCACAATTGAACATCTATGCTGGTCATCATTGGTTCCAATGCTCTTCTCATCGCTTCCATCTTCAACTACAGAGTGGTCATCCTCTGACTTTCCTTCTTTTACCCTTCTCTTCTTTCTTTGATGGAACATATTCATCTTGCTAAGTAGGTCATTCACGCCGGTTTTACAAATATTCCAGAGCAAGCTGCTTCTGAGCCACACGCCACTGTGTCAACTCTTCTTCTTCTTCTTCTTGTCGTTTAACGGCAATCTTCTTCTTCTTCTTGTCGTTTAACGGCAATCGACACTTGACTAAGCAGGTAATTCACGCCGGTTTTACAAAAATTTCAGAGCAAGCTGCTTTCACAGCCTTGACTAAGCAGGTCATTCACGCCAGTTTTACAAAAATTACAGAGCTAGCTGCTTTCACAGCCTACTCTGTTCGGTTGTCCTGAAGAGTGGTACAAAGCCTATGAAATCATTCTTCTTAGGAGATCTGAAATAGCTCCTCTTATATGAGGTCATATTCACCTATCTCCGTAGAGCACCATCAAGCAATATTCCCAATTTCATCAGTCTTAATCATCAGGCACCTAGAGCAAAGCCCTAAAACCAGTAATTTGACTAAACATATTACCAGATTTTTGTAATGAAAATCCTGATTGTAGAATTTAATTTTCTATAAAAAGGGAAATAGGCATTGAGACACTTCACCATTCAACACATTTTCTTTTTGTTTCATTTTTTTTTTTCAAAACAGTCTGTCAAAAATGTTGAACCGTATGCCTGCCGGGTTGAGGTGCACCAGCTCGTTGGACACCTGCACAGCCTTCTCAGCAACAGCTCATAGCACGCCCCAACTCCACCACCGGGCGGTGTCGCCATGGATAGGGGTTGTGTGCGAATGGATACAGGTTGTTTAGTCCGAATGTCGCTCAGTCACCGCAGCGTTACGGGTTAACCGTAAGCCTAACCTTGACCCTAAACCTAACCCCTAACCCCAATGCTAAACCTAACCCCAACCCTGAACTAACCCCTTCCCAGAGCCCCAAATCCTGACTTTTGGTTTGAAACGACCTGCTCCCGTCCATGCAAATGACAGCAGGAGGCATTGCACAAGATGAATGAGGGCATTGCGATGTGTCTCGTGGTGCTCGTCAGACAGCAGGAGAGTGGTCGTGTGTGTCTTCGGTGGTGTGTGAGGATGTTCTGTTCCGTTGATGTTTTGTTCAAGATACACTTCCAAACATCTGTGCCATCCAACTTTTCTCACTTACAGAGTGACTTATCTGCCGACTCTACCTTGCCATTTGATTGCGGATGCCTGGGGGGGGGACGTGGTTGTCCATAAAGTGCAAATTAAAACTTGCAGGGCAAGATGAGCATGTCCAAAAACAGATCTGGCAGGTGGTACATTTCCCAGAAATCCGAGTACTGGCAGTGCAGGTAGGCCAAACTCTAGGATGACACTCCGCGTCGGGATCTGTTTGCCCTCCGTCCATGCCATCACCCGTTTTGCCGTCTTTACATTGGG
>OMKY01188145.1:5336-20219 GCA_900302395.1 Bregmaceros cantori
CCTATTGGTCGAGAAGAACATGTGACCACTCGGTGAGTAACCAAGTCGGATTTTGACTGTATTTCAGTCAATATTTATACAAAATTATGAACGGAGCAAGTGGTGTGATGTGTAACCGGTCACAGACGACACCTAGTGGTCGGATTTTGAATTGGTGTGCGTTTTGTCTGTTTTGTGTGCTCGGGCCTCGGTCAAGTACCAGAGTTGGCATTAGCATCAATGTGGCCCCCAGTATTTCGCGGGTAAACTCGCCTATTACGATGTCCTCTCTGGTCAAACTGTCGAGGATTGGTAACCTGAGGATTGGGAACCTGCGGCACTGCTCGACCTTTAGTCTGGGGGGGGGGGACGCTCTATAACAACTCTGCCACCGGATATGATATGATGAATTGTCACCCAACCTCATAAATTCTATTTGGTTATATTAAGTAATCTTCTAGACTCTTGGTTGGCAGTGGTTGATCCATTGCGACCATTTCAGGATAGAATCCCCTTTTCTCTGTACATGCCAAGCTTAGATTCTCAAATACGAGGAAGACAAGGATTTGTGTTTACATTTCCAATAGAAGGACATGATCAAAATTAACAAAAACAACGTGCTTCCCGACAGCGAGAACCACCAAGAGTTAATTTATATCTCGTGCCCCCCCACCCCCCAGGATTTCCAGGCCGTCGGTCTGAACCAGGGAAGAGCGTCAGACAAACAGTGGACCAAAATGTAGCCCTGAAGACAAACGAAGGAAGACTCAGCCGGAACACCGAGCGAGGGGAGTACAGAGAGCAGCCGGCCGCACGGGAAGTAGCAAAACTCAATGAGGAGTTGGGCATCCTCCGACACGCCAACCGCTAGACAAAAAAAAGAAGACAAAACCACCTTGTCGCTCTGTCTCAAATGCCACTTTTTGTAGTGGCATTTCCGTGTAGTGTTCTGCCCATCGTTGATGGTTACATTTCATTTATTGCAACACCAGCGATAAATTTAAGATGCAATTATGTCGACTAGGCCTGGGCCGATAGATGATATGATCGCAAGTCCCTATTTTCAAACTATTGTATGAGCCGTCTGAGGTGGAATCGATTGCATTTTGAATCGGGTGGAAAGCGGTACGCTGGTTGGCAAGCCGACTGCGTGTACAGGGCACAGCCGTGGCCGTCGGCTGCGTTTCAGGGGTTAGCCGACAGCAGTCTGCTCACTCGACTGAGGTTGAAGATTCATTTTGAATTTTAGTTGGGCACGCTACATGCTCTCTCAAGATCAACAGATAGTGAACAGGTCAATAGGTCAATAACAAAAAGAAATAACAAAATCAAAAAACACAAGTTATTAACTGGCTCTGGCAGTTTATAGTCTATACACGTGACATGTCTTCATATCAGGCAGGGCTACCCCCTGCGCTCAAAAGCATCACTGCTTGAGTGAAGAAACTGTATTTCAATCTAGAGGGCTTGGTGCGCAGGGCACGGTAGCGCCTTCCCCGAGGTTGAATAGGGGCAGCACGGTGGCGCAGTGGTTAGCATTGCTGCCTCACAGCTAGAAGGTCCTGGGTTCGAATCCCAGCCCGGACAGGTCCTTTCTGTGTGGAGTTTACATGTTCTCCCTGTGTCTGCGTGTGTTTCCTCCGGGCACTCCGGTTTCCCCTACCACCAAAATCATGTGCTAGTTAACCTGCTCCAGTCAGTGCCCCTGGCCAAGGCGCTGGCTCAGAATCCGGAGTTGGCCCCCGGGCGCTGCGCACGCGGCTGCCCACCGCTCCTAAGGGATGGGTTAAATGCGGAGGATGAATTTCACTGTACATGTGTGACCAAATAAAGTACATTTGCATTTTGAATTGATAACATTTTGAATCGGGTCGAAAGAGCCAGGTGCGTAGGCCGCCAAGTTGGCGCCAACGGTGGCCGCCGACCGCAGGAGTCGCCAGGCGGTCGCAGTCGACAATCTCGGATCCCGGTTGCACTAAACCAAAACATGGTTGTGAACTTGTGATGCTATAGTCCAACATGATGCACGAAGTCTGTTACAGAACTGAATTGTTTCAGTGACTCAGGATCTTTTTAGCAGCTAAAATGCAAGCGCCCAGGATGTGATGTGTCCACAAGAAACAAACTGTTCACCAGGTGAGGATGATCATATCGTATATTGTGCAATTTGATGCCAGCGACCATCGTGCCATGACCCGTTTACTTGAAATTAGAGCTGCAACTAACGATGATTTTGATAAATTGATTAACAGGCCATTTTTACTGACGATTAATCGTTTCATTTGTTCTTTAAAACCGGAAACACATTTTTAACATTTTAACATTAACATTTAATTTCTGATTATGAAACAAACAAGTATTTTTAAAACGTTTGCAATATTAATATTGCAAGCGATTTGCTTTTTCACCATCTCCACGTGTTGCTAACATTTCCATTTTTTAATATTAACAGGGAAGACCCTTCTTTTCCGTGCTAACTTTCAACATATTGGGTTTTCACCCAAACTTTCAGTACACACGGGATACTGAATAGTGACACTGGGGCATATATTCATATACTTGGATACAAACTCATTAAAATTCATTTCAACCAAAATATTTAGATTTTTTCTTATTTGATTTTCTGTTTCTTTTTTTCAACTATCACCATAAATAGTTCATATTTTCAAATATTAAGTATTAATAATATCACATTTGTGTCAACCAAAAGACCTAGTGGTAATGTCAGCACAAGACTGCCAAAATAGCAATGATTAAATTAATTTCGGATTAACGATTATTAAATATGTTGCCTATTTTTTTTTTTAAATCGATTAGTCAACAAATAGTAGTCAACGGGGTGTGCCCTAGCCGACACACCCTTAAGGTCGTCCGATTTCCTTTACGCGCCCAGTAGTAGCATATAAGCTCACAGTGGACCAGACAGCACTACTCGTCCTCTCCCGGGCCGCTGGCGCCTACCACAGGGACAAGAGACTCCCACTGGTCCACACCGGAAACATGAGAAGACCCAGATCCCAACAAAGTGAATGACCCCAGTGACCCCTGGCTGGGCCCTCATATCCTGTCCAGAGACACAAGGCCTGGTTTCATTCACTGGTCACATACACACAAACAACACCCCCCCCACAACACCAACACTGGGCACGCATGCAAACAACATCACACAACACAACAGCACACACCCCAACAACCTAGAAGACACGGCTTAACAATTCATACAGAACAAATACAAACATGTCAAGTCACTGTTCAGGTGAAAAAGCCACAGCAACTGGAGGGTGATGCCACAGGTAAGGCAATATGACAATAGTAGGACTGCAAGCCTGCAACTCATGATTTTGATCGATAAGTCAGCCATGTTCACAGACAATCAAGTCATCTATTCATGACCCTTTTAAAATCTGAATGATTATTAAGTAGGCCTTTAGTCAAGATCGCCTGGCTCGAGACAAAGACAAGACCAAGACTAAAGGAAAGACCCAGACGAGACCACAACCTGTTGACCGTTGTTTCCTGGTGTCAGAGTAATGACAAAACTTGCCCAAAACACCTCCAACATGCATGTCGCAGATCCAATTCATACTAATTTCTTCGAATAAATGGTATCACAACATCACCAGTGCTCTGGCCAGACAAAATATAAAATACCCATTAACCAACCAACCTCTGAGCAGCGTTTGCGTTTGAGGGAATGATTGGTCCAACGTTTTCGTGACTTTGTCGACACTGCCATGTCAACACAGTCAGATGGAATACCAGGAGGCACCCTATCCAGCACACTACTGTACAATTTTTTAAAATATATATTTTGCACCAAATCCAATTCCATTCAAGACAGAACAAGTATGTATTCTAATGCCCATTATAAACTTTGACCGTTATGGTAAGAATTATTTTATAGCAGCCTGGCAAAGCCAAGGTATGTCTTCATGTCTAAAATCATCAAGCATTGCCGCCAGCAAGTGGCCAACAGACCCAGTCCAGGGCGCTTCATATGAACTTTTTTTAGACAATGATATACAATATTTACTAATGACAACATTGTGTGGATGTGGACCAACGACTAGTGTCTGTCCAAAGGTATCGGCCCAATGTGGTTCTGCTTAGATTCTGACTCGTCATAGATGTTGCAAAGTTTGGGTGTGTGCTTATTTTTTCTAATCTCTCAAGGTTGAGTCATTTTCGCCCAATCTGGGGATGCGTGACGTGACTAAAACAGCGCGGCGCAAGTCCCAGTCTTTCCGGAGCTGCGATCGGTTCATGCTATCGGCAATTGCTTGGCGAGTATGAGTACATGAGAGTATCGGCATCGGTGCATCCATAGACAACGCAAAATGTTATATTAAAATGTGAAATTACATCAATTGTTTAATAGCTGTAATCATAAAAAACAAGTTTCACGGTAGAAATGATAAGACAAAAGTCACTACGCGTTTCTATCGTCCTCGTGATACATATCGCCGACCTCTACGCACTACCAGCTATAGGCAGTAAACTGATCTGAATAAACCGGTCACGTTCATTCTATTTACATCATGTGCTCTGGGGTAAATGAAGAAAAACAGACGATAACAAATGTAGCCATTTGCAGATATGTATTGATCAACCCACGCAGTGCAATGTGGTCCTTCAACATCAACGTTGTGATGTATGGAGTTGTCCCAAGTATTGCCTATCTGTCACTCCGAAAGATATTCAAACCATAGGATTTGAATGCTCTGTACCACGCAGATGCACTGCCACAAATGACGATGTGCTTTAAAACACATGAACAAATCTTTAAAACTGCAGTATATGGCGGCACAGTGGCGCAGTGGTTAGCATTGCTGCCTCACAGCTATAAAGTCCTGGGTTCGAATCCCAGGTCCTTTCTGTGTGGAGTTTACATGTTCTCCCCGTGTCTGTGTGGGTTTCCTCCGGGCACTCCGGTTTCCCCCACCACCAAAAACATGTTCTAGTCAGCTTGCTCCAGTCAGTGCCCCTGGCCAAGGTATTGGCTCAGAATCTGGAGTTGGCCCCAGGGCGCTGCACCGCGGCTGCCCACTGTACATGTATGTATGTGTGATGAAATAAAGTATCCTATCTTATACAAATCGGACACTTTCAGCTCACTTTCTTCCTCTCCCGCTCTCACTCAGACATTGGTGGTACCGAGGGTGGAGAAGAGGTGCCAATGTCCAGATCTATACATGGGAGCATATTCCCATATTGAATTTAATAATCAAATCAATTAAAGATTATCTTAACACGCATAGTGACCGTCTTGTGTGCAAGCAACACTTTGAAGTCAAAAACCAGAGCTGACATATTACACCCTCCCCAAAAAAATTTCAAACACAGGCGCACAGCCTTCCTTTGCAAGGCAAGAATGTGTGTTCCGTGTCCGGCACGCCGCCAGGGAAGACACCAGTGCGTACTGCATGCTACAGACGAGCCAGTTTGGAGCGTGCGTGCCAGCGGGTAACGGCTGTGGGTTGGGGTTGTGCGTGTCGCAGCAGCAGCAGTGTGCGGACACCCAGCTAGGCTAGCACAGCTAGGCTAAGCAGGACTCACTGCAGAGGAGGAGGATACTGCAGCATCGCACCTCTGCCAAGCAACACACCACAGCCAAGACAGTTGCCACACATTTTCCAAAAACACAAAAAAAATGGTTGCATGCGTATTACAATACGTACAGATGGATACTTGGATACTTGGATCCAAGGGGGCAATTACGTTGCTGGTTCAGGGGGGGGGGCAAGAGTAAAGGGGGCTTGTGCAGAATCCAACAATAACAACATCAATGATACATGGAAATATGCATCATGGGAAAAGAGGCACCAGGTGGGCCGCATGTCCAGTCTAATGGCCCCTAGGCAAACACAACGTATACAATGGTTACTGTCTGCACAATTAAGGATGTCAAAACAGTACACACGAGTTACAATCCCGGACACACGCATGCACACAGAGGAGTACAATAATTCCCCATTTCTTCTAACATTTCTCATGTCAAATACTGTTGTATTCCAGAATAGACATAGTTGTGTGAAGAAACGATATGGATCTACTGTGAGGCGTGTCTCTGTGTTTGTGTGTGTGTGTGTGTGTGTGGGGGGGGGGGTGTTCACACTGTTCTGCATAGAATATGTGCTGAATCTAGGTCATAGAATGCACAGCAGCGGTCAGAGCACAGAAATAAACTTAATTACGATCGCGCAAGAGACGTTGCTTTGCGATACCCGCTGCAACGACATCTACTCGATACGGACACCAACAACCGAAATCTATGGACGGATACACACCACACCAGAGCCGTGTAGAGAGATGGCGGTCTCGGGATGATGAGACACATTGCTATGGTCGTTACAAGTAAGCACGTGTAAAAAAAAATCTCCCCACTTTTTGCTGCGGCAGTTCCGGCCGTAATTACGGCTTAGTAGTATTAGTGCATTTATTGAGGAATCTATGAGTCGTGTGTGCATGGATTATGGGTGGGTGTGGATCTGGATCGGGATCGATTTCCCGTCTTCATAAAACGGTGTTTAACACGGATGGTGGGGGGCAGTTTAAAAGAAATAACCACACAAGATGGTCTTGTGTTTTTGAGAGTACCCTCTACGATCGGGTGAGGCTACACGCCAGCCAGCGGGGACATGTGACAACAAACGAAGCTGTTGGCGCAGCGAGTTGGCACCTTTCAGCTTGGTGACTATTTATGACGGTTGGGTCGTCTGTGACGAAACCCATCGTTGCCATGGATGGGGGGGTCGTTGCTAACACACCAAAGCTCATCGTCGGCAACGCGCCATAGGTCCGACACTGATCGTCACACTATACCCCCCTCGCCCCTCAAGCATCCTCGCCAGCCGCGGCCAACGTGCCACGGATTCTTACAAAAACACACCGTCCACCCCCCCAGACCCCCACCCACCAACCACCCACCCACCATACAACATCGTCCACTTCTGGTCTGCCACCTACTAGACCTAGAGATCGAATAGTCAAACTTCACACCATACTGTCTACAAGTCAAGTTAACCAAACCGATTACCACCCCCCCCAACGTGCTACAGTTTAGAAGGCGCATTACGCGTAACATGTGTGGAGGGTTGAGATATAATTAATTTTTATATGGAGAGAGAGAGGATTGTGTACAAACATGTGTGGAGGGTTGAGATATAATTAATTTTATGAGTGTGAGAGAGAGAAGATTGTGTACAAACATGAGTTATTCTCTTCCACAGATCAGTTCAGGGTTGAACGAAACTAGTGCAATATTTACTACATAATCCATATAACATGGTGCAGTGTTGTGGCGCTTGGTGAAGGGGGCCAAACACCAACTAGTAGGTACCACTAAACCAGCGAAGCGGCCCCGTGGGAGCTAGCTACCCGCCTCTTAACTAACCTACTCGGCAGCAGACCGCTCAACCTGTGGATCAGCCCAAAGAACCGACCCGAGCGGCTATAGAAAGGCTCCCGGGGGCACTACAGCACAGCCACCGGCCACAACGAGCACAGAAACACCGCCCCACCAAACAAACATGGCCTGGCCGGACGGTGGAACACGCCAAGGTTACGTCGCCGAGAGAACGACGCCCGTTGGCGGCGGCGGCGGGAGCAGAGGGGATGGGGGATTCTTTTGCGCAGCAGAATTTTTTTAAAAGACGGTCCGATCGATGGTCTTACCTGCGTCAGGAAAAAAATCCTCCTCACCCGTCCGGTTCAAGTAAGCGGGCGGTTTCTTAACGAGCCGGCAGCCGTGGACCGACGCTGCGCGGTCCCATCGGCCGAGCGTCGTCGTTTGTTTCCGTCATAAAAACATCGCAGTGGAGCCTGCTAGCCCCGAAGAACAACACTCGGATAGATCCAGGAAACGTGCGCACAAAACACGACAGCTGCCCCGTCCGCCGGCGACCATAGCCCGTTACGTGTCCATATTTATTTTTTTAACGGAAAGCGGCGGGCGTCGTGCCGGGAGATCCGTGTAAAACGCATGTTTTGTTACGGTTTAATCCTCTGCTCAGACCGTGCGAAGCTCTCAGAGCGGCCTTTGACTGGTATCGGGTAGCTAGAGGAAGTCTCGCTCGTCTCTCTTGTGATCTCGCGAGAATTTTTGCTCTCAATGATGCCGCGCGTGAGCGGGCAGTCGCACGCGCGCTGCGCCGCGAGCAAATGTCCTTTTCGTAGGACGCTATCGCACGTGATGCATCTGCGCATGCGCACGAGTGCGAATCCCCAAAACGAGCCGCTTATTTTGTTAGGTTAAGGTTATTTTTTGTTGTTGTTAAGGTTAGGGACTATGGTTAAGGGTATGTAGTAGGGCGTTAGTGTTAGGGGTTAGGTTTAAGGGCATTTAGTAGGACGTTAGTGTTACGTTTTGGGGGTTAGGGTCTAGTTTTGGTCCCTAACAAAATAAACGGATCGTTTTTGGGATTCACACTCACTGCGGACATGCGCAGATGCATCGCTTGCGATAGCATCCTATGAAAAGGATATTCCCGCCCCGCGAGATTAAAAAAAAGGGGGCGGGGTTGGCGAATAGCCTCAGGGGCGTGGCATCGTGGGGTCGTGCAGTGATTGGCGGACGGCGGTGGGCGTCCGAGCTTGCGCGGCATGCAAAACGCCGCCATTTTGGATCGAAAAGAACCCCGAGGTTGGTTGTAAGTGAACGTGCCCTCGGATCCAACATGGCAGATCATGGCGCATAGTTTACAGTGCAGTATGGCCTTATCACGTTATGAAATGACGTGAATGGTAACAGGATAGCTACGTAAACACGAAGCACTTCAGACGAGTTCGGCGGGTATTTCCGGAAGTAAGAATTCGAGGCTGAATATGACTTCCGGTCTTGTAACGTCGATGTTGTTGTGGCTTATTTCAAACTTGTCTATTCACCAAAATCACCAGTTTATTTGCCTTACCAGTGAATGCAGCAATCCCATTGGTCCAGAAGAACATGTGACCACATCGAGCGTTTCAAGTCGTATTTTCAAAATGTCAGCCCACTGTATACTCTTTTGTCGTACATTCATGTATTTATATTGTTTATATATTACGTTTAAACAAGATGGTCATGGTCAAGATGGTGGAAGACACAGACAAATATTTTAAGTAAAAAAAAACCAAATAGCCTCATCTTCATTGTCATAGTAAATTCCAATTAGTTGTCAATGTATGTTATTAACTGTGCATGCAATGCATGCATGCTATTTGTGCATGTATGGATGTTATCCTGATCGCTAGTAATCGTACTTATCTTACCACGTAGGAAAGGCCTCAACATACCACTACTGCCCCCTTGTGGACATTCACAGTATTGGCTGGAAATGGCAATAGGTCGCTAGAACTCTCGCACTCTGTAACAGGTAGCTTTAAAATTAACAACGCACCCAATTGCCTATCTAGTCTTACTTTATCCAGTAATGTTACTTTATTCAGTAATGTGAATCGTCTTATGGTTTTGACTGTCTTCTTTTATCACCGCTTTGACTGTCTTCTTTATCACTGAAATTATGATCCTAGCTTTATATTTACAAACTTCTAAATCACACTAACACTAGGTTAAAATTACTAGATTCTTTCCATCCGATTAAAGATGGAATCGGATCCATTGTAGCCTGGCAAAACAAACCGCACAAATCGTCCACGCACATCGCTCAAACGCACATTTGGCTTGCCAGGCTAACGCTGAGGTGTATAAATGAGCGCTTTTGAATCAGATTCACCGATTAATTTGATTATACAGGTTTTTTTGTCTTGTGTTATGTTCATGATGGAAGTGTTCTCATACTATTCTCGATAGTACTGTAATGGGAAGGCGCCCCCACGTGGAGGAGCTGGGGGAATGCACCTGAACCTTCATTCATATCACATTTATAGGGGCGTGTCGGCAACAACCATGTGACTAAGGGTGTCAACCCACATTGCCCCGCGCCTCGCCGCGAGGGCATTGGTCACTACACCGCCCCTCAATGGTACCCGTGGAGCCGGCCTCCGTGGGTGGAAACCATGTGGGGGGTCGCCCACATGGTTTCCACCCACGGATGCCAGCTCCACTCCACGGGTCCCCTCACCATTGCCGAGCGGTGTGAGTCGGATCTGACACCAATTTAATGGGAGGGCGCCCCAATGTGGAGGAGCATGGGGAATGCGCCTGAACTCAAGTCAGCAACAGGCTAAACTCAGCCCATTGCCAAGCTTAATTCAGATCGCATTTATAGGGGCATGTCGGCAACAACCATATGACTAAGGGTGTCAACCCACATTGCCCCGCGCCACGAGGGCATTGGTCACTACAGTACTTTACTTATCATTCCACTTAACGGTACTCCAGGGGTGTTTACATTTTACTTTATTAATTGTCACACGACGGACTTCAACCGAGTCATATCAGAAAAGACTATGACAAGGAAACATTAGACTTAACTCTTGGCTTTTGCTGGGTGCGTCAGGGGAATCTTAAAATATTCCAATTGATTTTTGTATAGTGTCAAATCGCAACCAAAGTTGCCTGCAGGCACTTTACAGAAATAATGTGATAAGTAACTTTGTTAGGATGAAGTATTGGCTCTTATGATGACAACTGACACTGACTCGTGCCCGTGAGTTGCAACCCACAGCTAGCAAGTTGCTAGCTTATTCCGTCACCTAGTTTAAAATCAATATTCACTAACCTAGTTCACAATAGTGTGAACTGGGACCAACATAAGAGCACCCACACATGTTTGCAAAAAATATGAATACCATTTATTGTTGATCACCTTTTCGAGCATGTTTGGAATATAGAAAGCAACCGCAATAGCAAAATTGCATGTAATGCGCTATTTGGTGCAAATGTGTTTGTGTGTGTGTGTGTGTGTGTATATATATATATATATATATATATATATATATATGTATGTATATATAGTACAATTCAGTGCAATTCCAAGATATTGTTATTGAAGATCCAAAGCAACTGAAGTTTTCCCTAAAGATATTCATCATAATTTCAAAGACAACAAACATCTAAAATATAAGAGGTGCAGGAATATTGGCACCCCTTCTCAGTATTTGTTTGCACACACTTTGGCAGCGATGACGACCTCCAAACGTTTCCTGTAGCCATCAATGAACTTCTTGCATTTCTGTTGTGGTATTTTCTCCCACTGTTCTTTTGCTATTTGTTTTAGATCTTGGATACGTGATGGATTCCTCTCTGCAAATGGCAGATTTCAACTTCCCCCAAAGATTTTTGATTGGGTTGAGGTCGGTTCTCATGCTGGCCCCTTCAAAACAGTCAATTTGTTCTTGTCTATCCAGGTTTGTGTGCTTTTAGATGCATCTTTGGGGTCTTTCTCTTGTTGGAGTAGGATATTTGCCAAGGATCTTGGCCTCAAACCAAGCTTTCTCACTCTGAGTGAGTCTCGTGCTGCCGCTTACAGTCCCCCGCTGCCCCTTGCCTCGCCTCAATAAGCCCTGCTTCCAGCAAGCAATGGAACCCCACGTAAGGGGCCGATCTGTGAAATGACTACCAGCACCCCCAACCCTGCAAACGAAAGCATCCCACCACTTGTGCTATCCTGCCATCTTCTTGTTGTTGGCGATCGACACGTCTCTGAGCAGTTCTTCAACGCCGGCTGCTGAGCTCTTATATTGCTGCTCTCTTCCTCCACGCCGCTCTTCCTCACTCCTTCCTTCTGTCATAACTGTCACAATCGTCCTCTCCTTTCGTGTCATTCATCTTCGAATCCATTAGGAGCCATGCCCCCACATAACTTTCCTTCTATACGACTAAGAAGTTCTTGAGATTTTTAGAAGCGGGGAGACTCATAACAAGGATTTGGAATTTAGAAAAAGAAAGTATTGTGTTGGTGGTATAGCTTTGATCTAATGTCTCTTGTTGTCCACATTAAGGGATGCGAGATGACATTGTTGATCGGGGTTGTGCCAACTAACCTTTAGTGTGATATACCTATGTATGTATCAATGTAATGTGTAATTGCTGTTTATTAACTTATTTGATCATTCATTTCACTTATTTATTTCAGGTTGAGTTTGTATTGTATTGTTTTCATTTTGGGTGGTGTGTGTTGGCTGTGGGGTCTTTGCTCATGGTGCCAAATGGGATGTGTCTGCTATGTGGCGGAAATTTGAGAATGTTGCTTGATGGTTACAGGATGATGCTCACAGAGATAGGTGAATGTGACAGCTTATGAACAGTTTATATGAAGAGTGTCTTCATAGACCATGTACCACTCCTATCACTGATTGATGATCATGATTATGATACAATATAAGGTATGTTGTGCTGCTCAGCAGCCGGCGATAATGACCTGCTCAGACAAGTTTCGATCGCCATTAATCAAGAAGAAGAAGACGATTGATTTCTTCCATTGCCTCAACCAAACAATCTAGAGATAATGAAACAGAATAGGCTGCTCTGGAATTTTTGTAAAACCGGCGTGCATGACCTGCTTAGTCAAGTGTTGATCGCCGTTAAACGACAAGAAGAAGAAGATGTGCAACGTGTGGAGAAGACCACGATGCATACCCTTGTTGACGTTGTAGGGACTCTGAAGATCGCCGTTAAACAAGAAGAGGAAGGCATAAGGCACTCCAAAAGAGTGACGCGATGAATCTGTCATCAAACAGAAGAAAAGGGAAAAACGCGAAGTCAGAGGATCATCACGCTGTAGTTGAAGATGAAAGTGATGAGAAGGGGGTTGGTGCCAATGATGACCGACATAGGTACTCAATTGTGGAAGAGAGAGCCAGGGGTGATTCTACTGCTGTAGGACCATCGCAGGTGATGAGCGCAACCAATGTGAATGAGATCTCTGATATACGCCCTGGCCCAAAAGGAGTGGTGAGAAGAGTAGACCATGACTGTGTATTAGGCGATATAGCAAAGTTTAATCCCAATGTGAGGACGGCATCTAGACTGTAGGACTCTCACTTACAGCTCCAGCATAAGATCACTCTCCAGAATGACTTGACTTTCTCAGAGTCCCTACAGGAGGGACATCTACAGCGTCAGCAAGGGTACCCCTGTCAATAAGGACACCTGCCCTCCTTTGGGCTAATTCGGCCTCTCTAGTCTTCCTCCGGGCCTCAGTCCACTGAACCAGTCCAGTGATTTCCCCACAGATACTGCACTTTTTCTGCCACTCGGTGGTCTTCCCCACACTTTGCACATCTCCTCCTCCCGGCACAAAACCGAGAGATGTGGCCATACTCTTGGCACCTATAGCACCTAGAAATGAACTGTTCAACATCACGAATACCCACTGCTGGAATCTGAATTTGATTGGGTAGTACAGGCACATCAAACCTAGGATGACACTCCAAGACGGGACTTGCCTGCCCTCCCTCCACACCATCATCCATTTTGCCATCCTCACACTGGGATTCTCACAACTCCTTTTGGGCCAGGGCCTATACCAGAGATCTCATTCACTTTGGTTGCTCTCATCACCTGCGATGGTCCTTGTTTTACGGCGATCGTAGGATTACCCCTGGCTCTGTCTTCCACAATTGAGCACCTATGTCGGTCATCATTGGTACCAATGCTCTTCTCATCGCTTGCATCTTCAACTACAGAGTCATCTCTGACTTTCCTCATTTTGTGGACATGTTGTCAACGTCTTCTGCTTCTTTTGTTGATAAACTATGGCACTATGCTGTGACTTCTTTGTTTTGTTTACCAATGCAGGTCACCAACGCCGACAGATAAACAATATGACAGCACAATGACTTTCAGACCCGAGTCATATGTGCCAACAGACTACCCATTTAATCATTCTTTTCATTTTGTTTATTTAGGTATAATTCAAGCTCTGCGTTTTTTAAGGCTGTGAAGTCTTTGCTCCGGGTGCCTGATGAATTAAGACTGATGAAATCTAAAATATTGCTTGATGGTTACGTAATGGTGCTCTACGGAGATAGGTGAATATGACCTTATATAGTTAGTTCATAAGAGGAGCTATTTCAGATCTCCTAAGAAGAATGATTGATATTGCTTGATGGTTACATAATGGTGCTCTATGGAGGTAGGTGAATATGACCTCATATAGTTAGTTCATAAGAGGAGCTATTTCAGATCTCCTAAGAGGAATAGGCTGTGTACCACTCCTGAGTTGATGTGCCCCTTCTTAATGGTGGTGATTGTGACAGAATATAAAGAGTTGTGCTGCTCAGCAGCCGGTGTTAATGACCTGCTTGGTTGATTGAGCAGACGCGATGAATTTGTTCCATCAAAGAAAGAAGGAAAGAGAAAAACGAGGAAAGTCAGAGGATGATCCCTCTGTATTTGAAGATGGAAGCGATGAGAAGAGCATTGGTGCCAATGATGACCGACATAGGTACTCAATTGTGGAAGAGAGAGCCAGGGGTGATACTACTGCAGTAGGCCCATCGCAGGTGATGAAAGCGACCAAAGTGAATGAGATCTCTGCTGTACGTCCTGGCCCAAAAGGAGTGGTGAGAAGAGTGGACCATGGCTGCGTATTAGACGATATAGCAAAGTTTAATCCCAATGTGAGGATGGCAAAATGGATGATGGTGGGGAGGGAGGGCAGGCAAGTCCCGACTCAGAGTGTCACCCTAGAGTTTGATGTGCCTGTACTACCCAGCCAAATTCACATTCCAGCAGTGGGTGTTCGTGATGTTGAGCAGTTCATTCCTAAGCTCCTTAGGTGCTATAGCTGCAAAGATTATGGCCATATCTCCCAGTTTTGTACCGGGTGGAGGAGATATGCAAAGTATGGAGAAGACCACGACACCAATGATTGTGATGAGTGGCAGAAGAGTTGCAGTAACTGTGGGGGAGATCACTGGACTGGTTCAATAGACTGTGAAGTGCATAAGGTGGAGGTTGAAGTGCAGCGAGTCAAGGCCACAGAAGGGATATCTTATCCTGAGGCTCGGAGGAAGACC